>JAUTBT010084460.1:0-30555 GCA_032361225.1 Lepetodrilus schrolli | reverse complement strand
GCTGTGTATGTTGTTCTACATCTATAGCTGTGTATGTTGTTCTACATCTATAGCTGTGTATGTTGTTCTACATCTATAGCTGTGTATGTTGTTCTACATCTATTGTTGTGTATGTTCTGTACAGAGTGGCAAAACATGAGCAATACAACAAGATGTCCTGCAGCAACCTCGCAATCCTGTTCGCACCATGTTTGTTACGAAGCAATAAAGTCATGCAGGCACAGGAAAGTCTGAATCAAGTCCCCAGACAAACACTGTGAGTAGTAATGGCTAGCACCCAGACAAACACTGAGTAGAACTAGCTAGCACCCAGACAAACACTTGAGTAGAAACGACTAGTGTCCAGACAAACACTGATTAGTAACAGCTAGTGCCCAGACAAACACTGAGTAGAAATGGCTAGCGTCCAGACAAACACTGGGTAGTAACGGCTAGCATCCAGACAAAAACTGAGTAGAAATGGCTAGCGTCCAGACAAAACACAGTAGTAATGGCTAGCATCCAGACAAACACCGAGTAGTAACGGCTAGTCCCCAGAAAAACACTGAGTAGTAACGGCTAGTCCCCAAACAACAAACACCGAGTAGTAACGGCTAGTGCAGGTAGTCCAGTCAGATAAATGACTACCGTGCAAGTTACTACCCTGTCATGATGAGCAACATCTGCATCACTAGTCGTTTCATATTACAAAGTTGATGGAACTAAAGTAACTTTCCTTTTGCAAATGTTATTGAAATTGGTGTGTATTGACACTGATTATTCCTCATACCTGTGAACAGTGTGATGTTGGTGAATGTTTATGTTGAAGAATGCACTATTTATTGATTGAATCAATTTTCCAGGTGCATTGAGTACATTTTAGCAGAGCAGATGCTGAAGTTCAAGGCCACAATGAATGACCTCCAAACGCTAGAGTCTGCCGAGAAGTCTGCGTCTGACCGTCTGTCCTTTCTCCGTGCCAGTATGCGTGGAACACCCATGGTAGGTACACCTCTGCTGGTGTAATGCGCCTCTTTCCAGAAACAGAACAGTTTACCAATACACCAAGCAATCCTGCATTGGCTGGTTAAAGAAGCAGTCCCATTAACTGCTCTCCAGCAGTCCCTATCGGTCCCTGCTATGTTCTGCAGTCCCTGCAACTGTTCTGTTGTTATTCTTCAGTCCCTACATCTGTTCTGCTGTTTGTTGATGTCAGCAATTGTTCTGATCTTGTTCTTCAGCCACGCCAACAGTCGGTCCATACCCCGGTGACGCCACAACCCGTCAAGGAGGAAGAGGAAGAAGAGGAAGAGACATTGTTGATGGAGGAGCGAGTTCTCGCTGCCCACCTAGCCTCCATCCACCAGGAGAAGTAAGTCCAGGCAGACCCACCACTACTGAGCACCACTATTAACCTGTGGAGCCCTCTTAAAATGTCTGTCAAACTTTGCATCATGTTATTATCAGGCCTGCAAACAGATGGTAACGTAGAACCAGACTATCCTTAATGGCATTTCTTCTTCTCAATTATTGTCATAGAGACTATTGAATACTAAACTGCTGTCATCACATATCCATGTTCCGTGGACAACCTGACACATACATACTATACATATCCATGTTCCGTGGACAACCTGACACATACATACTATACATATTCATGTTCCAGGGACAACCTGACAAATACATACTATACATATCCATGTTCCAGGGACAACCTGACACATACATACTATACATATCCATGTTCCAGGGACAACCTGACACATACATACTATGCATATCCATGTTCCAGGGACAACCTGACACATACATACTATACATATCCATGTTCCGTGGACAACCTGACACATACATATTAAACATATCCATGTTCCAGGGACAACCTGACACATCGGCTGCCGATGTTGGAGCTGAGACAAGCGAGTTCGGATGAGGACATGTTGACAGGAGACGAGTTTGAATCCTCCTTCGACCCAGCCGATGACATGGACTCCTTCAATGAGGAATATGCCACCACCTTTGACCTGCCAGGTAACTCCCAGCTCTGATTGGTTGAAATTGTGCATGTTAATTGAAAGTGGCTCTAAACCCCAGTTCAAGCAAACAACCAACTCACTAGTTGTGTTTATGGGTTCCAATTTTTCATTGCTCTTTTATTTGTGTTGTCAGGCCACATTACATTAATAAATTGTTTCACTATTATTTTTTTTAAATTTGAATTTCTTTCTGGTCATAAATGTAAGAATGTCTTTGATTTTATGAAATTGCAATCAATATGTTTAAAATAATTACTTTTGAGTGCCAAAATAAAGGGAAATAAATAACTTTGAATATGTCACACAATGTGATAACTAGTTCGAAAAGTAATTATCCATTGTAGTGTTTTGCATTAGTGTTTTACATAGCAGTATATAATGGAAACATTGCCTATCTAGTGTAACTGTTTGAAAACTACAACTGGTAATTATTAATTACCAGCGTGATTTCCGAGGTGTATAGGTTTTTACAAGCCAAAATTTCTCGTATACAGTCTTGGTGTGTACGAGGAATTTTGGCTTGTATAAATTTGTATGCCCCAGAAATCAAGCTGGTAATAAATTTATCCAAAATCATAATATATCTGATATACTTTTAAGAAAGCAAAATTGCAAATATTCCTGCAAAATGTCGTTCTAACATGCGAGTCGAGGGCGGCCATCATGATGTCACAACTTTTAACTACGGCCAAATTTGGGTGTAAGAGTTGTCCCAGGACACCTATCAGCCAATCAAATCGCTAGAATCGTCGCATATTTAAAATGATGCTGTTTGGTTTGCGAAACAATCTATTCATCTAGTATGGCCTTATTTTTATTGTTTTTTTCAGCTCTCATTTTCAAATTGTACTCTCTGATCTATTCTAATATGTTTTTTTCTTTCTATAAATTACATGTTTCCTTTTTGGTTAATGCCAACTGCATCATTCTGTTATTATTTGACAGTGTAATGATAATTTATTTAATGAAATTATCCATTGAAAAGTCTAGAAATATTACTGGTTGCTTTTGGCATGCAAGGAAGATAACTGCTGGGCATTTTGTTGCTGTTGCTCATGATTTCCCTGATTGGCTTATCACTGGCAAACTGTTTGTTTTGTTGTAGCAAGATCGATTGGTGACAGGTAATGAGTTTGTATTAAAGGATTTACTTATCATGCTAATAGCGACTTTCCTCTGGGTGCAAGACAGTCCAGGACTACAAGAAATTATGTAGATAACATGGAAATTCCTAACATCTTCTGTCTGTAGAGATGTGTTTAACAATACTCCTGCCATATTCTTTACAATCATAATCCTACTACTGTACTAGCACCTGGCCTTCACTTCTGGGAAAGAGATTCAGTGATGACTGTCCCTCATACTTGTGTCATGGACCAGTGGAATCTATCGGTGTTTCTTTTTATGATTTTATATTCGTCTACTATTCCTGCATATAGAATGTAGCTAGGCTGACTAATATTTGTATGTATACACACTGTATACACACTGTATACATACAGAAGCTGTGCAGTACATGCTAGCCTATCTGAAACTCCTGGGCCAATATGAAGTGGGTTGGTATGGATATGATTAGTATGAATGTTTTTATAGTTATTTAAAAAATTAAAAATATATTAATTTTATTATTCTATTTTTTTTTTTTATGATTTGTATTACTTGATTGATATCACCTTTCAAAATTAGCTAGGCTGATATATGTTGGGTTGATGTAACTTGGTTGATGTATAAGCATGGTGGATGTAAACTGAGCCCAGGAGATTTATATTGGCTGAAACGTGGCTTAGGTATTTGACTCAATTGTAATATTTTCCAGAAGAATTTGTACAAGAAGAAGTCTTTTCTATGCACAACTAATTATAAGAGAAAAATCAGTTGACTCCCCATTAAATGTTCATTCCGATTCAATATGATAAGAATTAAATCAGAGTATTTTTTTTATATGTGATGAAAATATTTTAGTATTACTTTGTACGTAATAACTATCTAGTATGTATGTGTGTATGTATTATTCATGTGAGTATTTAACATGCGAGTCAAGTACCTATAAAGCTTAGCTCTGTAGAATAAGGGCCAGGGTAACTGGGATATGTCAGGGTTCTCGCATTTCTTCATCATCTGATGAACAGACAACTTCCACTACCTCAGACTTTCTTACTCTTGTACTTCCAGCAGCACAAAAATCAAGTAAAAGTAGCTTATCTTTTCTTTATAGACTATATTAGTTTGATTAACTTAAATATTTTTTCAAAGCATTGCTTGTCAGTTGAACTAGGTGGTGTTTCTATTGAATGTTTTCATGGACATAGGATGATGGTGCTTTTCTGCTATTCTTTGTATTTGATCTCCGGCTTATTTCATTTAATTTCTTTTGCAATATTATATTATTATAGTTTTCACCACAATTTGCCGCAGCTTGAAGATAGAGACTGACAGCAACAAAACTCTGCAATCTGTGCTATTGTAATATTGCCACTACTACTACAACATTAGAGTAGGAAAGTCTGTTAGTTTTATATGTTGACATCGTCAAGCCAGGATAACAATAGCTGACTCTGACCTTACACCACATCCTTGTACACCGGTCTTAACTCTAACAGTTCTATTGCTATAACTATATATCTGCCTTCTGCAAGTACACAGTTCCATACGTAATTCACACTTCATGTTCCACCTTGATTTCTTACATCATACACTTGCACTCCTCTACATATCACATCACAAATTGGAACTTGGTTCATGACAAAGTTTTCTTCAAAACCCACCCTGGAAATCCGACTTCATTGTTTACAGAAGTTGCATCTCTGCCCCGATCCGGATAGGACTCACTGTCTGTAGTACAATTCAGTTATCGTCATTGGTTCATCAGCATCAGCTGGTGCTCACAGTACTAAACCCACAAGCCGTGATATGAGTGTAATAATCTTTATAGCGGCTCTGAACACAAACTCAAACCCCAAACCCCAAATGACAAAGTTTTCTGTTTCCAGTGACCCCGCCATCACTTCCACACCTGAACAAGAGACGGACGTCGCTGCCTGAGAAGAAGCGGCCGCCAACGAGGTACTCCCACGCCATCCTCCACGCAAAGCTATACCCACGCACCCACGGGGCCCGTGTGCAGGACAAACTCGGACACATGGCCGTGCCTACAATTACTGTACGGCGCTCGGACACTGCTGGCTCGTATCTGGATCACATGCTGCTAGAATCCAGCTTCGTGTCAATACCTGAGTTCAAGGACATACCAGAGGAGGACGAGATCATGGTCTAGCACTGGCTGCCTTGGTTATGACTGATGGGACAGATTTTCATCAATTCTACAATGTGATTACGGGATGCTGGTCTGTGACTGGCCTGGGAACTCTGACTGCCTTGTGGCACACTGGTCTTTCATATACAGGTGGATAAGGATGTGAATGTGGATATGGATGTGAATGTCGATCATTGTGACTCCAGTAATGAGATTCCGATCCCAGTGTGTTACCATGGTTACGAACCGTGCGAAATAGTCTGTCAACGGACGTGAGGATGCGCATACTATGTAGCTGTGGCATTGTGTGGTCAAGGAAGGTCAGTTAGATGTGGACAATTGGCCAGTGTTCAGATATTAGACTAACATGTAGATATGTTCCTATTAGACTAATGTGTACAAGATGAAGAATGCCCTAAAACGTGTGATTTTTATATGTACAACAGAAAAAGTCAAATTTGTATGCGGATCGATGAGGATATTGTAACAAGTGCGGATCAAATGTACACCATGTCGTGTGGCCATCTGTTTGTCATGCTTCCTCTAGTACAGTGAGATTCTCATGGATGTCCGTCTGTCCTTGTATGCTACTGGCTGTCTGTATGTACAGATCCGTATGTTCAGAATGTTTGGAAGAAAGTGAGACCGAGTATGTCCACCTCCATGGATGCCTTAACCAAGGTGCTAGAAGTCGGAACACTGGAAACAGCCACAATCCGAGGACAATACTGAACAATTTGATGACAATAACAGGCAATATGGGCTACCTAGGGGGGGTAATGCTGGACGGGAACTCTGAGCAGTGCTCTTTCAGTGACTTGCTGTGAGGAGTTCTCGTTGCTAAGTTTGTGTTAAGTTTTGCGATTTGGCTTACATCAGTACATGTAGAATTGCTCAACTATGTGCCAAGATTGAATATTATGTGATACATCACAACAATTTATCTCATTGCTTTGTAAGTTTTAGGAACCATATTTTTGTATTTTCAATCAAATCATGAGGGCTACACTACTATGATTTTTTTCTCCACCAAAAAAACCAAACAGATTATTTTTTATCTTTGATAATTTCAGTTATTGATTTACATCAAGTTTTTCTCTTCACATTTTGACTTTTATTGATTCTGTGTTAATATACCTACTGATCTGTACTCCAACAGATAATCCTTCCCATACTGTAGAAGCTTGTGCTGGTATGTTGAAAAACCCCATGCCCCGAGATTACAAACTTTTATGAGTACGATTTCATGCTCAACTCAAAGGTTTGTTCCCAAATTCCCATATATAATTTAAACTTGTGCAAGGAAAGGTACTCACAAGGTTTCATAACATCGGGCCAGTTGTCTTTCTCAATGAAGCTGGAGCCAATTTCTTCTATTTTCTTTTATGATTTTTACCGAAATTGCCTCCAATATCTTTGACAAGGACTAATCGTGAAGTAGAACTGTATTTGATTACATGAAATATGACCAACTCTTTATCACGGACATTCCATACACTCTGCTTCTCAATTTACATGATACAACTTTCCACCTCAGTCTTCCTGTGCTGTGCTCAGTGTAGATAACATTGTCAAGAAGGAGCTTTAATAATATAGCTCATATCTGATGATTGACATTTGGGAATTTAAATATTTGGGAAAATAGCTAACGTGATCACTGATTTGTTATTCTTATATATAAAATATGAATGTTGATTACATTATTAGTGTGCATGATATCTACTAACTGGTTTAAGTGGCTATCACATGCTACTACCGCATTTAATTAAGTGCAGATTTTTCCTAGTATCCCTGAGCAATAATGTGTAAATCAAGTTGGCAAATGAATTAATTTTCTCCATGTTTTTTTTTCTCTCCACATAATACAGAGATTGTTCCAAGATCTTGACTTTAATGGATATTTGCTTTCATGGTTATTTTCTGCCTTATGCTAGCCAGCAACACTAAATCATTGTAATCTGTGCTGCATATTTACATATTTTGATAATGAATTGTGTACATTTGTTAACTGTTATGTTATAAAATATTTTTGTTCCTGGGTATATTTCACAAAATAAATACTTAAACAACCATTTGCAACAACATTATCATGGAGAGCTGTAGAAAATGAGAAAAATATGATTTATGTAACAAAATGTAATATGAAGCTCTATTTTATTGGTATATCAACATTTGAGGGACTTTCTATTGTTCAATGAGTGTTTTAGTTTCATCACAAATGGGTGAAAGATTCCCAAAGCGACTTTAAACTCCATAACCACTCCCTCACTGTTTTATTTTCCTGGATCCTGTTCCACAGAACAATAATTCTGCCATTATAGTATAGTGAGTTACAACATACATATAGAGCCCAGAGCCTTGTGTGGAACAGTCACAGGGCCTACAGAGCCGTCAGAGAAAGGTCCTATATCTAGGATGTTATTCTGCTTTGTATTATTTTGAAAAAACATGCTAAACTTGCTAAAGAGTTGTATTCACTGAGGAAATATGCATTATTGCAGTTGTTTTATTATATAATATCTATAATTATATCACTTGATATTAAATATGACTGTAATGAGATATCACTGAATACAGATCTTGCCCGAGTACAAGTGTTTTAAGATGGTGTGTCCAGTGCTATGACATCACAATGCTGTACTGCCACTCTGGTTTGTGCTTCTTTATCATAGATATGCTGTTCATAGTGCTTTACTTACTGCAACCCAATGGTCTGTACCCAGGAAAAGAAATTAATTTATTAAGTTTGTTTGTATTTATGAGATTTGCTGTCTGCTGTGAAACTGATTTGTACAGATCTGACACTGGTCTTGCCACCCTCGGTGACACAGGTCTATCGGTGGACCTCTGTGTTCTGACACTGGTCTTGCCACTCTCGGTGACACAGGTCTATCGGTGGACCTCTGTGTTCTGACACTGGTCTTGCCACTCTCAGTGACACAGGTCTATCAGTGGACCTTTGTGTTCTGACACTGGTCTTGCCACCCTCGGTGACACTGGTCTTGCCACCCTCAGTGACACAGGTCTATCGGTGGACCTCTGTGATCTGACACTGGTCTTGCCACCCTCAGTGACACAGGTCTATCGGTGGACCTCTGTGTTCTGACACTGGTCTTGCCACGCTCGGTGACACAGGTCTATTGGTGGACCTCTGTGTTCTGACACTGGTCTTGCCACCCTCGGTGACACAGGTCTATCGGTGGACCTCTGTGTTCTGACACTGGTCTTGCCACGCTCGGTGACACAGGTCTATCGGTGGACCTCTGTGTTCTGGGTACATAGCCTGAACATCACCAGGTAGTCCAAGTCATTGCAGGAACATGTTACTTTGTGGATAGTTCAGAGATTATTGAATTAGCAATTAGGTATAAAGAAGCTGTGTTTGCATGCATAGCCTCATTTCTTCAGCATCAATACAGCCATGTTCATGATTATAGATATGTACTGTTCTTAATGACAGGCTCTGATATCTAATTTTCTGATAGGTGTGGACACCAGAACCACTCGCACTACATTGTTAAGATTATTACATATGATTATATAGTGTTCCTTATGGAAATGGATAAACCTTTATCAGCTCTGATAAATTCATAATGTTGAATTTAGTCAGATTGTGGTTATATCAACTGTTTCCCTGTATGTACAATTGCAAATATATTTTTTCTATTCTCGTTTGTGTTACGACATTCTTTAATATTTAGAAAAGTGTCATACTTAAACATTTACTCTAAGCGTAAGGCTTAGCTGCAATAGGACATCTCTAAAGCAATAGTGTTACCTGTGTGTTGCTCTATGAGTAGTACATGTTAGTAACATAGGAAGCAATACCAGCAACACCTTCAGTGTTTATCTTGTGTTGCTTCCATCATGGTATCATCAATAATTCAGAGCCATGCCACTGCTACTTCCATCTGATGGAGTGCCACTGTTGTCAATGGTTTTCATTCTATTTTAATATAACATTGTAATTTCAAGAATTTCATGATTAGTTGTGTTCAGTCCTAACTATGCTAACATAGTCAGGTCCAAGTTATGACCTCGTTCTGCTAAGTTTGATTGTCTAGCTATATCTTGGTTATGTAACCTAGTTATTAATACCATCTATGGTGTAGCAATACCCAGGTATATTCCTTGGTTATGGGATCTAGCCAAACCCTGGATATCCTTTTACTAAGCTGTCTTAGCCACTATAACAGCTGATAGCTAATACACTTCACAGACAGCTCTATGGTCTCTTGGCGGATCAGAGAGTTTTGTGAAAGGATACCCTGGTTATCAGCTAGCTATTATCTAGTTATCTCTAGCAATACCTGGCCTCAATTTCTCAAAACAAACTTAAGTTTGAGATTTTGCTCAGATGAGATTTCTCCCATTGACTCAGTGCTGTAACCAGAGTAAAATCTCAGCTGGGTTTGAGTTTTTACTCAGTGAGTCAATGGGCCTGGTTATATTGTCTAGCTATTCCCAGGTTTTGTCATTAGTTATACCTTGGTTATATATATAACAATCCATGGTTATATCATCTAGCTATACTTTGGTTATTTCATCTAGCTTACATAAACATGACATATTTTTACTTCTACTACTGGTAGCCTCTTCATGAAGTGTTTTATGTCTCTTCATTCCAAGTCTCTCAGTATCCCTCTCTAATCTGACTGCTCTCTAATCTGACTGCTCTCTAATCTGACTGCTCTCTAATCTGACTGCTCACTTTGCTCACTCATGCAGTGTTAAAATTGTTGGCTCCTGCAGTGGAAGTCACTGTATGAACACCACTGATAGAATTATATGAATGCTGGTCAGTCCAGTGTACAATGTTCATTCTAGCCTTGCTGTACTCGGAGCAAGGCTGGCAGTCCAACTGCCACCATCTGTACATACTGTATTCAGTGTAGCCATGATGATAATGATGATAATATATTAAAACAAATAAATGCTCTTATCACATTACTGTTTTGTGTATTTATCACAGATTTTATGGTAATATATGGAAGACTATATATCTGAGACTCACATGGAAAAATAAGATAATTTGCATTTCTCGAAAACAAAATTGGTTCCAATTGTAAACCGATAACTGCAACCCAGGATATAACTGAGTTCTGGTTGTTTTTCTCAAGAAATCTGGGCCTGGTATATCTTTGGAATATCAATGAAAATTAAATATGAAACATTCACTTGACCAAAATGCTTAAATGGACCTATGACGGGAGTCTTATGTTCCTCATCCAGTAAACAAATGCCATGAAAGCTAATGTCATTAACACCCAACTGACCACATCTGGGCTACCGGTTCCAGAGAAACCCTTGGAGCGTATGGGAGTGCACCTTTCTTGTGTGACATCCCAACTCTAACCTATAACAGGGACTTTGGCTACAGCAACTTTCTAAATGTTCCCAGTTGATTTTACCACTGCTTCTCTGTGTAGCCAGACGTGTAGAATGTTGTGTTATTCAGATTATGGTAGGTACAAATCCCTGTTAATCTGGTGAAGGGTATGATATGATACAGAACCATACATCAGTCCTTTGTTTTTTACACCAGAGAAGGCACTGATTTGAAGAAACAGTTGGTGTAAATTACCATAACATAGTACTTGGTGCCTTTTTTATATGTTATTTCAAATGTATGGCATACTTTGCCTATGGTAAGATATTCGACCGTCACAATTTAAGGGAAGGATGATATTGATATATTTATAGTAGTTTCAAATGCGGATACATAAAGTGGTATATCTAAGAAATGCAACAAGTAATTGTTATGAAATTTACATGTGAGAAAATGCAGGGCAATACAAATCTGGCACATGCTTGCATTGTGTAACGGTGGTACTTTTCAGTCGCCTCTCTTTGAATGAAAACAAATGTAATATAAATATGAGAAAAAATGTTAAGCACATCCGTCTTTTTCCAACTTCGTTGTTGAAAATGTGTTTATAACTTTTGAAAGAGTAAACATAGCTTATACAAGTTAATATTATTTGTTTTTAGACATACCTGACAATGAAAACAAAAAAAATGATTGATGGTAGTTTTAGTAATATTTAATTACAATAAGAACCTATCTGTAATTGGCAGAAATAAAGCATGATCAAAGTTTGGTCATTGAGGGTGAATGAAAGGCCACAGGTATGAACTTTATATAAGAAACAATGTCTACACATTTTATAATAATGATATAAACAGATGACTAATACATCCTTTCTTCACATCCCAGCAGTCATCCGTCAGGCTACATCTGTATTTTCTACCACCCACAGTATAAAGCAAGTTTACTTTTTCTACTTCAATTAAAATATTAATCATTTAAACAAATCTGTTGTCACTATGTCTTAATGCGCTGGGGTGTTTAACTTTTTTCCAGGTTTATATTTACTGATACGTCTTTTAAATACAGACTGTTGAAGCTACACGAAAAGGAATATACCAACATCTTGACTATCTTGAAAGGTTTACAGCACTGAATGGAAGCAGTACCAAGAGGCCGCCTTGTAGTACAACCACGCTAATTGTCACTACAGTGTCCTCCATAAACCCAAATTAACATACTAGTATCCCATCATGTCCATTGTTAAATCTACTCTGGCAGACTGGCAGACATGTGCGGTGTTGGAGCGGTCATGGAGAGTTGAGAAGGAGGTAAGTATTGTTGCAAGGAAACTCGTAAGGAAGCAAGGTATTCACTGGAATTGGGACAATAGCGAGGGGCGGGTGGCACTGTTTTGAATTTGCAATGCTTACCATTTGTCATTTACTCGGTACTCTGTGCTGGCATTAGTTTCAGACCCAATCCCTATTCAATATATACTCAACATAATTCATTAAGGGCAATATCCTTTGGGGACATATTAATATAGCTTTATATTATTATTATTATTATTATTATAACAACGAAGAATAGGTACATGTATACATGCTCAAGGTACTCTTCAAGAACATGCAGACGAATTGGAAGAAGTATGGCACCAGATTCATCAAGAAATTTGGTAGAAAGCTTCCTTACAAGATATATTCAGGTCCTTTAATTTATTTTGTTGAGTATATGTAATACATCCACGTGCAACCAGATACACCAGTGATTGGTGTCCAAGCTATATGTTAGTTACAGATGTAGTTAGTTACAGACCTAGTTAGTTACAGAGGTAGTCTACGATCATGTTGTACTGAATTGTGTGGATTTAAATTGAGTACATCACCTAGGCAACGCTCATTTGATCAAACTCATGAAATTGGAGGCAGTGTTTTATAGCTTAGTATCTATAATGATTTTTCGCAGATGTACCATGGACATGTCAACAATCCTCTATCACCCGCTATCGTGGCTGGGACATCAGGACAGGATGTCTGCATGACTACCAGCTCCACGTCACTCCGTCCACTTGCCTCCTTCCGTGTGAGGTGTGCCCTTGCCACGTCTAGCAGAATGTGCACAGATTGTAAAATTCTTCCAGTTGGCCGCCTTCCAAGCCATCAGGTCTCTGTAGTTATAGCCCATCTCCGGATTTCAGTCTTGCCCAACAACTTTCTATTTTGTTTTTAGCACTGTACACGGATTGCCCACCATCAAGACGTCACACGAGTGCAGCACACTAGACCATTACCATAAATCAATCCATACTTGAAGAGATGAAGAAGTCAACCGTCAACAACAGTTAAGGTTAACAGCCGTCTCCGAGAAATCCTAGTTCTTGAAATGTATAAGTTTACAAAGACTACCTAGCAAATACTGAATAAGGAAAGGCGCCCGGCATTTCATTTAACATGTTTAATTTAATAAGTAGGTTAACATTCATCCCCGGAGATGCATTTTGCTGCAATGACGACCATAGCTAGTTTTTTTTATTGGAATGTAGTGTTAGTCAATATTTATTAGTGTTGTTTTCGTCGTTTAGATCAGCCAAGTATGAAAATTCAAGATGACGGTTTTTAGCCTGAGATCGATAATTCTATTTCTGCTTGAGAACATTCCACATACACGTGAACATGTTCTGTAGTTAATCTGTTCAGGACAAGAACATTCATTACAGTGATCTGTACATGATATATTTCCAAAGAAAATCAAAACGACGTACAGATGAAGCAGACCGCCAACAAACAATGACCTATACGATCTGGAGACGTAAAACTGTTTCCTTGGCTGTCCCAACCAATATACGTGAGTTTGGTCCCAAGACACACACACACACACACACACACACACACACACACACACACACACACACACACACACACACACACACACACACACACTAGTAGAGGGAATACGTCCTATTAAACATACGAATTGCTTAGGGCGATTTTCAACTAGCCTTTGTAATATCAACATTAAATGGAATGATAAACTGCATGCTATTCTATCCTTCATACCTATTTAAATGTATTATGAAGTATGTATCTCATGTTCAGATAAAACGTTGGACAAAGGTCGTTTTGCAATTAGATTTCTAGTACGAAATTCCTATAGTATTTATGTGTATGGTCATGGTTGTATCTTCTATTATATACATGTACTTACTGCTGAATGACAATATTAATGAGATGAATAACAGCGGTTTTATAAGGGCCTAATAGTAGCACCGAAACTGCATTGGTTGTGTACAATAAGACCCTGACGTTAGAAGTTCAATGTACAAGACAACACGATGTGAGGTTCCACGTGTCCATATTAAGCCAGCTCTATGAATAATTACAATCGAATGCTGTAGTGAAATCGCGAGAAAGTGAATCACGGTTAACTCGATGATGAAACTGAATGAAAATATAATCGAGGACATGTCACGAAAGTGAGTGCTCTTCCAGAATATACCGCCATCAAGATATGCTCTGAGCAGGTCACTAAGACTTCCAATGTTTGGTAATCTTAGTGTGATGTTCTAGTTAGCGGTGTCCGCGGCCCATCAAATTAAATCTGTATGCTGGTTTCGCTAATATCTCTGCTATTGGGAAAATCATATTCGATCAGTTCACAAAACCATTAATGCAAACACTCGTGACTACAAGGTTAGATCATTGAAACATACTTATGTTTAATAACGTCAAATTATTCAAACGTCTTCAAATGATTGAAAGAATTTGGGCTCTTGTTCGTCGCCATGACAACGTGTCACCATTGATGGCGAGGTACCTCTACTATCTGGAATTTGAAAATGTATTCCTCGCTGGCAGTCGTATTTACGAGGGAAACGATTGTATTGCCTGCACAACAAGGACGCGGTTTGCACTCATGCGATAACATCCCCCTCACACTTGTCAGAATAACACTGTAAAAGTAAAGGTTTTCTCAGCTAATGCCGCACAAGACAAGAGAGCGCCCACAATCACCCTGAGAACTTCAGAAGTCGGAAACAGATCTTGAAGACAGCCATGCTTAGACCATCATCTCCCTGTCATAGTTCCACGGCAAGATATATGACGTTGATGTCATATTATATTGCACCACCTCCGACCATCCTCGTCCACATCAGGGTTGTTCGTAATAACGAGGGTATCCTACATAGCCACTACTAGTCGTATACTACTACTATTACTACTACTATTATTATTACTACTACTACTACTACTACTACTACTACTACTACTACTACTACTACTACCACTACTACTACTACTACTTATATTATTATTCATAATATTATTGTTGTTATAGTTATTATTATTTTCATTATTGTTATATTTCTTGGAGGTAAATATTCTATAATAGTACCGTAATGGGAAAAACTATTCTCAATCTGAATTAACACAAACTTTAATAGACACACACATGATATCTGGAAGTATGCACTTCCTGATTCCGTAATGGTGTTTGATATGCTGTTAGCCAACCTACGCAGTGTCATAGTACCGGAAACAGAGATACGGTGTACAGACTGAGCTTCTAACTTCCATCCAAACCTAAAGCTTGTAGATATCATCAAAGAAAATAAATTCTATGAACGTGATTTAGGTCTGGTTGCTACAACACCATATTTAATATTCCATTGTGTGTGTGTGCGTGTGTGTATGCGTGTGCGTGCGTGTGTGTCTGTGTGCGCGCATACTTGCGTGTTAATGCACACGTCTATTGTTTACTGGTGTACATAAATAATAGGTCTGATTTTGATAAATCTCAGCGGCCATGGCGCCATCTATAACTAAAATTGAATATATTTCAGCAACAACGAGACATAGGATGTTAACATTGCTAGTTATAAGTAGTTATAGCCTTTTGTCGACAAGCAATTGCATTCTTCATAAGGGTGTAACGAGTACAGTATATGTCCTATCTCATCAGAACTCGTAGGATTAGTCACCCAACGGTTATCAAATAATTCAATATAAAAGGATATACGTATTCGTTATTGAAGTGGATACTATGGCTGTTGTATTGATACAAGTTGAATGTTTCAATACGTTAGACATGCCTGTACGCCATGTTAGTAGTCCACTATCACAGTGATGTATTTCGATCTTTGTCATCAAGAAATTGATTAAATGAACGTACTTTCCATACTACTTCAGACATTGGGGAAAATAATCAATGCATTTTTTTGGTATTCACACCATGTCGTTCAGTTTAATCCTACATTATAAAATAGATTCTATATATTTTATAAAATGTATAAATAATTAACGATCGATTCCATTATGATTTGTCACATATTTTCATCCATTAACAGACTATTGTGCATTGTATATAGAGAATATTAAAGGAACCCGTGTGATACCATTTTTATGAAACGAGTGAATGTTTTGGTATCTTAGAAGCGGAAGCGAGTCAAATACCAAAACTATTCACGAATTTCATAAAAATAGTATCACATGGAAGCAAGTTTAGTATTATATTTATTACACTACCTGGATTGGAGACTGGGTAAGTCTAGGTTGGGATCGGTTCACTTTACTTAGCGGAATCACGTACAGCACGGCCTTTTGCTCACCACGTGTATGCCTGGCTGTTATTAGGCAGATTCGGTTTGTTAGCTGTAGTGGTCAGACGTGCCATAGGTCTGCTCGCCTATATTGATAGTTTTAGTGTCTCCAATATTGTTTTATTCTTTACATTTACTTCAAGTTAGGCATTATTTAACGAAGTATTTTTGGTTACTAGGATAGTTAGGTTTATTAGGTTAATTTAATACCAATCGGTTCCTTTGTTCCGTTTTTTGATTTGGTCTTCATTTAGGTGGTAAATATTGTCGCAAATGGGTTAAAGATTCCCGCAGTGACATTAAACTCCATAATTACTGAATAAAGGTAATTCAAGTTTTTCAACAGTCTTGTTAGTCTTTTGCGTATTCCATAGTAATATTGTGAAAAGTCGACTCCACTGCGCAGCACTACCAACCCCGACATGAAAATAACTTGATTACAATGTGTTTACCATCAGTTTAGACTACATAGAACATGCCCATAAATACATACAACAATATGAGTACAAAGGCTCGACTGCTTGACACCCCTTTTCAAGCGTATTTACAAATAGATGTTCCTTTGGATTCAAAAGAAATACGACTTTAAAATAATCAAGGAATGGTGAATTAAAACTTGTTTTAATAAGAATACACTGTGCGAGTGTTTAAAAGTCATTAAAAATTTGATCATGTAACTTGACGACCTGCGATTTTGACATCTTGGTACGGTCGACGTCAACTGTTAGTTCACATGACGTCACTTGTGACGTTATCTTATTGTGACCACGTAACCATTCCCAAAAGGTAAAAGTAGTACCACCACACATATCTTGTGTCTAGTGAAATAGCATGCATCTCTCATCGAGTGATGTGGCAAAGCCTCGGATTTAATAACTTTTACGACTCGTGTTGATATATTTGATATTCCAAGACACGAGGGTGAGATTCTATTTATCACCAAATATAATTTTAAAGTCATTAAAGAAGAAACATGCCACATCACAAAGATTTTACTGTGAAGTCAAATATTTAGGCTGCTGTGCGTTTGCACTGTGACATCATAGCAATGCTATGACATCACAATTGTAGTAATGCCATCACAATGGTTGAACAATCAAATACACAAGCGATATCCACAGCATTACATCACAATGGTAGAACAATCAAATGCACAATCAAATAAACCAAGAATTCGGTCAAACGATATATACTGCTGTAGATATCGCTTGTTAATTGTTACGGCGAAAAGACAGTATTAGGTGATAAATATAAAACTGTTGTTGCAGCGTTGTGGCCCTAATCATATGTGGACATGGATTCGAAGTATATAAATATTCAGACACGCACTGATTTCACACACACACACACACACACACACACCCACACACACACACACACACATACACGCACACGCGCGCACACACACACACACACACACACACACACACACTCAAAATCAACCTTATGTACCGAGTCTAATAATTTTATTTCACGATGAACATATAGTTGCTATTAAATATAATATCGTGTAATAGCCTATTTATTGCCATAGATGTATTTTATATATGTAGATTCAATCGAAAACGAGGTTCTATATTTTTTTATCGATCTTATCAAGTGCTGAGTGTACTGTCAAACGTAGTCCTGGTATGTCAACCAATGGTAAACAGTACGCTGGGTAATCAAATAAATTAGGTACCACATATTGTTTGAAAATCATATTATTATTATTATTATTATTATTATTATATTGTATTATATTATATATGGATTACCTCCCTTGTTAACCATCATTATATACCGTTTCTATGTTCTGATTTCATAGATGATGCATTGCTATGTAATGGCTTATATAATTTCAGGCTGTGATGGTCTTCAGGCATCCATCATTCTGTGACTAGAAAGTGGAGGAGAGCGTCTACTACATCATAAGTGTCAGCATTGGTGTGCACTCTCCGACAACCAATAGCGTCTACTAGCTTCGGTACAAGAACATTCCGTCAATTACTTATGCATCATCTGAGTGGACTGACCAGAATGACCTGAGGATCCGTTCTAAGACAATACACAGAACAAAGGGATATACCTTTACAGTTCTAAAAGACTGGTTCCACTGAGAAGTATCACATCAATCTCCACGTAACAAGTCAGGGTGTTTCATCCTTATTGTATCCTTAGAACTTGAAGCGTGATCACTGGACATGCAATTTGCTAGGCAGGATCTGTGCTCTGGGGTGTAACAGCCAGCATAGGGTCTATGACAGTACACAGACCTCCTACATTCAGGGTATTAGGACAATATAACACATTTTGCGTCCTGTCCTGAACCATTCTCGATGCTGAGCCGGGCATTAGCAGGACATTTGTCAGGACATCAGTATTAGTTCCACCAATCGAGAGAAAAGAACCAAGCAAAGATTCTAAATCCACACATACACATATCAATTGTTATATTGAAATGCAAATCTTTGAAACATTGTCTCGTTGAAATCTTGAAATAGGCGCTTGCAACAGTTTATATGTTCATGAGTTAATACATGCGTCGGAGTAATCGATGATATATGTTGTGGTATAAAGTATCAACGTTTGTTCTCGTGTAAATGCCCATGTTATGTCAATAGCGCATATTTGGGAGGCAATTACGCAATATTGTGTTAAAGTATCCATATCACATCAGTCTACAGTGTGAAGATCTACCAAAACGACGTTTTGATCAGGGTATGTCCTACTGTATGTCTCGACACAGAGCTCAAAGGCTCTACCTGGTTCCATTTTAATTCTTCAACATAGTACGGCAGGGCTCCACAGCTCTATCAAGATTAACAATTGTTCACCAAATCGCACAAACCAAACTTGCTGAAGGTGTGAAATGGGTCTGTTCTGGATTGGGACTTAAAGTTCCTGTCACAAGGATGTCCTGCCCCATGGGTGAGCGTCGCGTTAACGTCAACAAACGGTGCGCCGCCGCAGAGCGATGTGGAGAGGAAGACATCACGGTTCTGGAAGAGAACCCAATCCTCATGGTGCCCGTTTTAGACCCAGAACCAAAACACAAGGTTAACATTGCTGCTGCTGTCAGACCAAAGTCATCCAGCTCGTCCAAAAGGTGGGCAATTTCCTTGAAGCCATGGATGTTGTGATGTTTTTTCTATAATTTAATTTAATTTATTCACACAGTATTCCCCCACCCTGTGTTGTGTCGTTGTCACGTGCACGATACCGGTGTTAACATATTTATATTTCACTTGGACATTCTATGGCACAGCATCTAATACTACTACTATTCTACAAGTACATTCTGTGTACATTATGAATCATAATGTTACCACATTCTTTTACAACGTTAGTATAATTGCGTAGGCTTAAATAACTGTAGAGCAGAGGCTACTAACAAATATACATCGTATGTGTACATGTATATCGCACAATGTTTGTATTATTAAAATGTAATGTTGTTACAATGATTTCCATCTGTGTTGCACATCTTGTCTTATACCGCTCTATATTCATCTTGTAAAATATTGCATCGCACCATCTTTTCTGATATACAATGTAGATGCTGTGGATCCAGAACTTAATGCGAGTCCAATGTAATGCTAATGTAATGCTAATGTAATGCTAATGCTGGTTACAAGACTAAAATGCGAGTGAACAACTTTATATTTATTTAAAAAATAACAGCATAAATTATGAGGTTTTTCATATAAAAGTGCCACAACTTGTCGTTATGTTAGACACATGATTACACTGCCTGGTAGCCTTGTGCTAGCGTTGTCGACTACATTCTTGGAATTGTCACGACCGTATGAATGCATCCGGAAGCTTACAAGAGGACTTCTTTTCTTTACAGAAATAACATTTTTAAAGGCATACAATCACGGTTTGTTGACATATTTCATGGTCAAACGTAATTACCTGAAAGTATGTACATTTGATTTGTCCACACAAGTATATTGGGCAACAATCTACATTTTCCGCATGTCCCACTCGTTTTCATTCTTTTAAAACAAAATATGTTTTCATATTTTCGTGGTTTTATTTATCGCGAGATAAAAATAAATTTTAAAAATAAAATAAAATATAAAAAGATTGGGACATATGGAAAATGTAGTTTGTAGCTCAATATACTTGTGTAGACAAATCAAATGTCCAGTACATATTTGTAGGTAAAATACGTTTGACCAAGAGACAGTGATTGCATGCATTTAATGTATAGATACTTATTTTCAGTGAACTTGGAAATATACATTATATACTCAACCCCCCAAAAACGAAAGTATGCATGTTGAAATCTTGAATATATTTTTTGGGGGGCTGAGTATAGTATATCATCTGCTGAAGAAAACCTTGATCCTTGAGTGGGTAGGCCATTGGGGTTGAGACCGTATTTATGCCAATTCGACTTGCCCTTTCACTTGTCCAGATATGACATGAAGCACTCGAGAACCTCCTGGAGATAGGTGTGCCCATCTCTCCGGACTCGACAACGACACTGAGCACCTGCAATGTCTGGTGGTAAACTATTCACACACGAAAACTATAACACCATTTGTACGCTTGCCTCGATGGGAATAAATGAAATTAGAAATAACTTGCTATTTTAATCAGTAAAGCTCCTGGGCCACTGACGGAGAGTTTGCACACGTGGTGCTCTTCTACTGACCGGTATTCCCATAGCAATAGTAATGTCAGTGTTACGTGTAGCGAGGTATGCTAGACCCAGATGCATCCATGTTGGCCTCATGTCCTGTATATAGCCAGAATATCGGAAGCATTCTGGTATTGAAACATATACAATTAGGGAAAGATGGAAATCAGCAGCTGCAGTGTATAGTTGAGTTGTTGTAACATCTATCAGCAGCTGCAGTGTACAGTTGGGTTGTTGTAATATCTATCAGCAGCTGCAGTGTACAGTTGGGTTGTTGTAATATCTATCAGCAGCTGCAGTGTTCAGTTGGGTTGTTGTACACGTTCGCGGACATACTTTGAAAAGAGACGTAACACAGGAACTCTACTCACGCTTTGAATTGAGTGTTCTTATCCTGGCTCTGGCGTTCACCCATAGGGCCAAACGGTATGAATGGCATCATCGCGTTATAATAGTTACGTTGAAACTTGTCGACTTGCCATGACGCAGAAACTTGTCGACTTGCCATGCCAATGTAATATTGTAAGTAAATGACATCTGGCCAAATCCGCAAATGTATATTAGCGTTGGTTAAATCTTCGTCACTTACGTTAACTTATCAGCCATACTTGAAACCAAAATAGCTTTAACATTCCCACTCATTCAGAGAGGATTCTCCAAGGACTAAAGCTATGTTTTAATGAAAGTAATCTTCAACGTGGGGCACACACAAGTAAGTGTGTGCAATGTACACTACTTTGTGTTTTGGTCCAGTGTTTTCTCATAATAATTTCTGACGTTTTCCTTACCAGCCCCTCAGAACAATTCATGCATATGATGCACACACTTTGAATACATATTTCATTTTTATGTATTGGATATCTTTGAAATTACATGTTTTGTTGATCTGATATTGTAAAGAAAAAGGTAACCTATTTACAGCAGGATTCACTATTGTTGTATTTTGTTTGTATTGTATCATCAATCAACCAATATCTTTTGCCTTTAATCTCTTGTAGTAGATATACATTGTTTATATTCATGTCTATATTCAAAGCATGTCTACATTTATCATTCCGCACTAACGCTCTACACAGGACAAGTAATCACACAACTCCGAGGACGACATCGCGGTGTTGCTCGTACAAGTAACTAACACAACCTGACACATACCATAGTCCAACACAGCTGATTGTTCAAATCAGGTTTGGATGGTAATCGGGTGATATTGAACATCTTTGTACGTCAGTATGAAGAACATACGTCGACCTCCCTGAATCATAATAATATTAATAACAATAACAATAATAACATTAGTTCGTACAAGTATAAATATCGTATAATAACTGTTCAGATACGGACCCTCTGATACGACATCAATGGCTATTTCGTAGTCCAAAGATCTCTGTTGGGTTAGAACTTCAAAGCTGGGAACGTGGTAGTCTTAGAGGACTGGCCTAGCCGTAGTACCGATATATCAAAGATGCATTCCACTGAATGTCTCGATTATGTCCTTGTTTCCAATTAACCGTTAAATCGCCGATGGTAGCAGGTAGTTGAGAGGGTGCCTTGGCTGAAGACGTAAAATAAAACAGTGTTGATGCAACGACCAGTGCGTGTAGTTGTGTACGAGTGTCAGGTAATATCGAGTGGCTGATTACGCTCGAGGTGTGTGAGAAAGAAGCAATGGCCATAATGGTACGTGTAGAGCCATTAGAGGTTAATGGCCTGGAATTTACTATACCCGATATTTTCTATACCAGTTTCACCGCGAGTACTGTTTACTACAACAGATCTATCACAGTGATTTTTGTTTTATTCTGAACCCATAATTATATTTTAATGTAGAAGCATATGTTCATCCCCAAATCCAACGTACTAAAAGCATACTAGTATCAGACTTACATTTATGAAATATGCGAATCATCAGTTCCTTTAGTATAACCTTACCTGAATACCGGAACCTAGCAGATATTATCGTCTACCTTGATAAGAAAAAATCTATATATGTATAATTCCATTATATCTTAATTAAAGTACCTCATGCATAAAAATGTAAATCAGAAATTGAACAAGCGTTTTGTGTGTGTGTGTGTGTGTGTGTGTGCGTGTGCGTGTGTGTGTTTGAGTTTGTGTGTGTGTTTGAGTTTGTGTGTGTGTTTGTGTATATGTGTGTTTTTGTGTGTGTATGTGTGTTTTTATGTGTGTGTGTTTGTGCGTGTGTGTATTTGTGTGTGTATGTGTGTGTGTTTGTGCATGTGTGTGCGTGTATGTGTGTGCGTGTGTGTATGTGTGTGCGTGTGTGTGTGCATGTCTGTGTGTGTATGTGTGTGTGCGTGTGTGTGTGCATGGCTGTGTGTGTGCTTGTCTGTGTGTGTGTGTGTGTATGTGTGTGTGTGTGTGTATGTGTGTGTGCTTGTGTGGCAACTGTGTGTAGGGTAAGTGATTAATTTACTCGCTCTACTGAGCATGATATTTACTATCGTCTGACATCTATTCCAAAACAAATTGAAGTCGAAGGTTTCAATAAGGATTGTTATCTAACATTAAAAGTTGTCAGGATAGTATTATATGTCGTCATGGAAACTGAAAACAGTCTCACGCCATGCCGATTCCTGGTTTGAATTAGTACTTTTTTAATGCTGACTGTTTCACGCTGATATCAAATGGACAATTATTGCCATGGAGAAGATATTGCAGTTACATGGAACTCGAGAAACCTTATTCGTGATTGAATAATTCATATATTTAAGGACATTTGTGCCATATATTGCATATATATTGCATAGTGAAAACAATTACAGTATGAATGCGCTACTCTGAGATATGGAGCCATTTTCGAAATAGTTGTAACTGCGGAACTTTTGAACTGCGAGAATTTTCTATTTCAATTTACTTCTGTTATTAATTTGTGACCAGGGTTCTGACAATGGTGTAATGTATTGCTAAGCTTGGCGTTAAAGTCACCTTGGAGTTAGGTCATTTCGTACAGGAGAGCCCAGTCCTCTAAAATAGCAGGTAAACTTATAGAATAACTGATAAAACTAGATGCGTGTTCTTCAATATACTAGTAAGCAGAAAATGGATAGAAAAACTTCCCTGTATCTTGTTTATGCTGTTTCTTACTGAATAGTTCCTAGAATTTAATAATTAATGATTTTCTACTTTTGACATGATATTTTCACAAATATGTAGCGCAAGTGGACATACATGTATGTGACTTGTTTAGAAAGACAACAGTTCGGTTTCCAATCTTCTATGGAAATTCAAACACGCTGGTGTTCGCTTTTTACTTTATCATGTGGTAGCCAGGAAGATATAATTAGACCGTTGACACCCAGGATCTGATAAAGTCTGTTATGACAGCACAAGTCAAACCTGATATGCTCTAGAAACAAAGCAATTAATAAGCCAGGCCTCCTAATGGCCTCAGGTCCACGGATGTTGTCTGGTGTTCCTTCTTTACCTCAAGTCCACCAGCTAGCAAGCGGCCATATTGGACAGGCCGCTCATTCTATTATGGGAATATTCTCATTTAAGGCGACAAATGATTGATTTCGGCTTTGGAGTCAATCTCCTTCTCTGTACCTGGCAATGTGCTTAGACTGAAAGGTCACCAGTGTTTTGACATTTTGCCAAGAAGTTTAATCAATTAAAGGCTTTATAAGGTCAATAAACCTCGTAAATTATGTCTGTTCTCTGCATGCTATTACGGTATTAGAGCTATGGGTTCTAAGCCTATGAATGAGATCTATATGTGTCATTGAGGTAAAAGGTATATTAAAGGAGGGGTGACATAAATGCCGGAAATACACCAATAGAGAATGCATGTTTCTCCCCATGATGCCGCGTAACTTAAAGTCTTAAAATATTCTGATGAATTTAGCAACTCGAGGGGCTTATACCCATAGTTTACGTGATTGCAGAACATTAAGCTTACAAATTAGAGATTAGAAAACATGTTTTAATGTTGCATTAGGAAGTATTGGTGTATATCGCTTTTCAGCCCCATGCTTATGTTATGTTAGATATTGCTGTACAGACAACATTCAGTGGAACAGAGAAGACGTAGGTCTATTGCATTCATAACGAAATTAGCATGGTCAGTTGAATCTATGTGATTCAGTCGCCATTCACCATGTGTTACAGGGAAATGTCTAGGTTAGTGGTATTCTTGAGATCGTTGGAGTATTGACCACGGCATGTCCTGATGCCTTAGGAACAAAATATTGAACAAGATGTTTAGAATAAGACACAAGAGCCACACGAATGGTGATGGACACACTTCTGGTAGACCTTCTTAGTTTGCCAAAGGCACCATCCAACGCTTAGTAGAGCAGTCATATGAAAAGCAGGCTGTGCGTTTTATCCTCAGTCAATTATTTCTATATAGACTGCTTGATCCACTTGTGAACCCGCAACCTCTGGTCAGCTTGAATAGGACACCATCAGCCATGAGAACATCCGCGTGCAGGTCGATAAATCCCAGGGAGGAACTTGTGGCGAGAAGGGCTGGACATCACGTGACTGGGACTTTGCGAGGGTGGTCAAATATTTGCCCACACCGCATCAGCAAAACAAGTGCTTTCCCCGTGAAACGCAATGCCGACGGCTAAGATATTGGTTTACTTCGTTCCGTGTAAAGACTCGTATATGTTAAGATTGTCTCAAGCTGGGTATAAGGGGGAGTGGATCAGCCCGTATCCAAGTGATTCAAGTTTATAGGAGAACGTGCTTACGGGAAATGGAACACCATTCCTACATTGAGGATTTCATTGGTAACATTTAAATAATTAAATAGATAAATGAATTGTCACATTCGTTGATATAGCTAGCCACTGTCGTCTACTAAAAATCATAATTGTATAGGTTTAGCAACGGGAAGACTTCAAACAGGAACTCAAAATGAGTACTTCATGGATGTAGGTAATTATTATATTCATGACGTTGTCATATTTCCTATCAGCATTTCTAACATATGCTTCTACTAATGTTGCATACTAGGAATTGAACTCAGTACTGGCTTCTACAAGATATCGTTTGTGTAAGATCAAATCATTTGTGTTAAATATGTGTTTCTTAAAGTGTGTGTGTGTGTGTGTGTGTGTGTGTGTGTGTGTGTGTCTTTTAATATTCTTAGATTTCCTACGGGATGTCTGTTGTTGATGGATATCTAATGATAGCACTATGATATAGGAAACTGTCAGTTTTTATTATTATTTTGGAGTCAGATGATTGTAGAACATACCGAATTAGTATCCAGCCGTCCAGACAGTGGATTCAATGTACTTGTAGGTCAGATTCATACGTCACCTTGAAGAAATTATTAACTTAATAATTGTATATGTCTGTCTGTAAGAAACAGGGCATAGGGTAGCTAGACGCTACGATTCCTTGGGATTGATAATACATACCAGCATTACGCTTGTTGCCAAACCTTGAGTAGTATATAGAACCCATTGCCAATCACTGCGTGGCAACTTGATGACATCTTACTTTTGCCAGTGGCAATCACAATTAGATTATGCCAGCTTTTCATGGGAGATACTTCTACTAAGTGACCGCAGATTGGTTTCTCCCAGGTCAACCTGAGATTATGATGCGCAAGCATACACGAATGACGAGGAAATGTGTGTTATTGGCAACAGGTTATGTACAATATCTGACCATCTGAAGACGCTAAATAGGCAGCTATCCCTAGAGAGCCATCCTCCATGATTGTAGATGTGGACACTAAATGTCAGTATTACACTGGTCCAACATCTGTCAGCGAACACTGTCCACAGCACACTAACCACCTGTAGTCCGAGGATAGGGCTTGAGATATTGAAGGACGATATGATATGATTTATAACGCTGAACATGTAAGTAGGGGAGCAGTACGATCCTTAAACATCTTTACGTATGATACCGCCGGGGATCGAACAACCCTATTTTCGCTCTGTCGTCGTGTCTCGTCTGTCGTACGGTAACGCATAGTTATTCTGGGTTCTCATCCCATCATTAACAAGTCGCCGTGATATCGCTGAAATATTGCGGAAAACGACGTAAATCATCAACATGTTTGGACATGTACACTTATATAACACTATGGGTACCCCCATAATAATGAACTGCTCCATAGTCAGAACGATACATTGATTATGTGCCAAACTACAACCGAGAAGAAAATTCCATCTTTGAATAATAATTATTACATCAAATGAATATATGTAGTAGTTGTTTGATTTGTGGATTAATTGAATGGATCTTAGGAAATGACATACATTGATCTGATGTGACCATGATACCATTTCTTTGGTATCCTCCATCAAGTGAAAAAAACATTTTAGCTGTCATATTACCGTGAATACGAAAAGTGACTTATTGATCACACTGGGTAAAGTAGAGTTGTGTCCCCTCAACTGTCCACAGCAGGCAGGTCTGTACAATAACAACAGCGACTATAGGAGTATTGTTTAATTAAGAAATGACCGCCATTTTATGGTTGTTCACTGAAGTATGAACGATTTGAAAGTGCTGGTTAAACTCGTGTGAACGTCGGAGCATAAAATGGCGATCAATTCTTAAGTGAACGTCGGAGCTTGCGACGTTCACACGAGTTTAACCAGCATTTTCAACCATAAAGTGAACAACCATAAAATGACAGTCATTTCTTAAGTGAACGCAACAATTTGTCGTGTAAACGTTTGTCACGTGACCATATTTTAGCCAATCGGCTGTCGCGAAATCGTGTAAACGTCATAGTAAGAAATTATACTCGTGTAAACTTCACAAAAAGTTCAACTTCCGTGTATACTTTTGCCGAAACTACTTTCATTGGAATTTCAGCATTGTTCGTTTACGTCATGGCTGTCTAGACTACAAAGCCAAGTGACGTCACAGTGGAATCAGTTACAGCAGTGCATCGTTGGATGTTACGCGTATTTCCTTTCTATATGCAGGTTTTCATGACTAGATCTAGCCCATACCATAATTGTGTGTACGCGTAAGTCATCTCACATCTAACTGAATCTAACGTGATCGCTACATGATTCCAGTCGCGGCCAGTATCAGATTCTAACAATAATACCATCTATAACGGTTTAAAGATCGCGTCATCGAGGCCGGGAGCTGAATAGACATACATAAATTTGCATTCAGTTATTAAGAGTAACCCAATTCTAAATTTCATCATTTCGTTCACACAAGAGAAATTCATGCATTACTAGTCAGAATAAACGTACGGATATTTTTTGGAATTTGTTTATTAAGTTTGTAAAAAAATGGTTATGTTGACTGGTTTTGACAAGTCAGCTGCACTGGGTCCGCTCTACAAGTCCCTGTGAATGCGTGAGCCTGTCGAGAAATCATTACTGTACATGCTCGCTGTAGTAATGCATGTAGAAATATTAATGGATATTTTAAAAAATAGTGGAGGTGATGTGGATTTCCAGCCTCCGGAGTGATATACCTTTCTATTTAATATATTGTCGATGGGTTAATTATTTATTTATCATTCTATTTATTACATTTTCAAAATATTATCACTACATATAGATATAACCCAAACTAAATATTTATTTAAAAAAAACCCACCTTATGTTATTTTTCAAAATATTATCACTACTATAAGTATAGGTAGGAGGTATACATTTATAGCATACATACATGTATACCTCGTAGCCATGATATAAATACCGTATAGCATACATGTATACTTCCTACCTATATTTGTATTTGTATTATGGCTAATTGGTATACTTGCATGCTATAAATATACTTGTAGTATAGGTAGGAGGGATATGTACATACATGTATGCCATAAGGTATTTGTAGTATAAGCAGGAAGTATACAATGCATGCTATATGGTATTTGTAGTATAGGTAGGATGTATACAATGCATGCAATGAGGTACGTGTAGCAGATGTAGATAATATACATATATGCCGAGGTATACATGTATGCTATAAAGGTATGTGTAGTATATATAGGAGGTATGCTATAAGATATTTGTAGTACAGGTATACAATGCATGCTATGAGGTACGTGTAGCAGATGTAGATAATATACATGTATGCCGACGTATACATGATAGATAGATAGATATATATTTATATTAGGCCTAGGAGATACACATGCATGCTATAAAGGTACGTGAAGTATATGTAGGAGGGATATGCATGCTATAAGGCAAGAGTCGAATAGGTATGAAGTATACAATGCATGCTATAAGGCACGTGTAGTATAAGTAGGAAGTATACAGTGCATGCTATACGGTACGTGTAGTATAGGTAGATGATATATATGTATGATATAACCTATTTATAGTATAGGTAGGAAGTATACAATGCATGCTATAAGGTATGTCTAGTATAGCCGAGGTATACTAGCATGCATGCTATACGGTACGTTTAGTATAGGTAGGAAGTATACATTGCATGCTATAGGGTAAGTGTATTATAGCCGGTATACATGTATGCTATACAGTACCTGTAGTATAGGTAGGAAGTATACAATGCATGCTATGAGGTATTTGTAGTATAGCCAATGTATGTTAACATGCATTCTATTAGGTACGTGCAGTATAGGCATGAAGTATATAATGCACGCTATACGGTACGTGTAGTATAGTTAGGAAGTATACTATGCATGCTATAAGGTACGTGTAGTATATTTAGGAAGTATATCATGCATGCTATAAGGTACGTGTATTATAGGTAGGGAGTAGATAATGCATGCTATCAGGTATGTGTATTGTGTAGTTTAGTGTACGTGTAGTGTAGCGAGGTATACATGCATGCTATAGGGTACGTGTAGTATATGTAGGAAGTATATAATGCATGCTATAAGGTACGTGTAGTATAGGTAGGGAGTAGACAATGCATGCTATTAAGTATTTGTAGTGTAGCCGAGGTATACATGCATGCTATAAGGTACGTGTAGTATAGGTAGGAAGTATACAATGTATGCTGTAAGGTACATGTAGTATATGTAGGAAGTATATCATGCATGCTATACGGTACGTGTAGTATAGGTAGGGAGTAGACAATGCATGCTATAAAGTATTTGTAGTGTAGCCGAGGTATACATGCATGCTATAAGGTACGTGTAGTATAGGTAGGAAGTATACGTATGCTATAAGGTACGTGTAGAATAGGTAGGAAGTATACAATGCATGCTATATTGTACGTGAATTATAGGTAGGAAGTATACAATGCATGATATAAGGTACGTGTAGTATATGTAGTAGGGCTACAATGCATGCTATAGGGTACGTGTATTATATGTAGATGATATATATGTATGATATATAATGCTATAAAGTATTTGTAGTATAGGTAGGAATTATACAATGCATGCTTATACGGTACGTGTAGTGTAGCAGAGGTATACATGCATGCTATAAGGTACGTGTAGTATAAGTAGGAAGTATACTATTCATGCTATACGGTACGTGTAGTGTAGGCGAGGTATACATGCATGTTATAAGGTACGTATAGTTGAGATATATGTGCGTGTATATATGGTACGTGTATTATAGGTAGGAAGTAGACAATACAGGTTATAAAGTATTTGTAGTGTAGCCGAGGTATACATACATGCTATAAGATACGTGTAGTATAGGTAGGAAGTATACTATGCATGTTATACGGTACGTGTAGTGTAGGCGAGGTATACATGCATGTTATAAGGTACGTTTAGTTGAGGTATGTGTGCGTGTATATATATATATATATATATATATATATGTGTGTGTGTGTGTGTGTGTGTGTCTGTGTGCGTGT
>JAUTBT010084459.1:0-51772 GCA_032361225.1 Lepetodrilus schrolli | reverse complement strand
TAATACATGGTTATATTTAGTCTGATAATGTCAGATGAGTAATACATGGTTTTATTCAGTCAGATAATGTCAGATGAGTAATACATGGTTATATTTAGTCTGATAATGTCAGATGAGTAATACATGGTTTTATTCAGTCAGATAATGTCAGATGAGTAATACATGGTTATATTTAGTCTGATAATGTCAGATGAGTAATACATGGTTTTATTCAGTCAGATAATGTCAGATGATGACACAGGTTTAGTCAACACTTTGTTGTCATTCCACCAGGTAATCCATTTGATCTGGGTAGTACAAGGTTGCGCCACTAATAATTTACATGTGATGTTACAATTACTGAAAACCCATTATACTTTATCAGATTCTAACAGTAACTTTAACAGCTGAATAAAAAATAAAATTGGACATACAATAAAATCTGTGTGAGGGAATAAGATGTTAACTATCAAAAGTGTCATTTTGTGTTCAGGACAAGATGGACATAGATTAAATAATACAAATTGGAAATTAGTGAAAGGATCTTGAAAGCGGCTCTAAATCCCAATTTAAAAAAAAATACATTGGAAATAACTTTGAATTTGAAAAGATTAGGGAGTGACTACTTTTAATATCTAGTTATACAGCAGGTGTCTCGGCCACGAGTTTCCTAACACCGAACTTTATGATGCACATGAAAAGAGATGCCTCCCATAAGAGATCTGCTCTGCTCTTTATTTCTCTGCCAAAAACAGAAGCTTCGTTTCTGTTGCGTTGATTGCCAGTCGCCAGTGAAGTCTTCTTTTCACAAAGCGAAAGATTCCTTTCATCTCTTATGACTCATGAAAGATTACGCTGAAATTATGAAAGGGAGTACTCGACTCGGATCGCACCAGTGCGGATCACACCAGTGCGTCCAAGTGTCCATGCACACTGCAACCCGATGCCAGAGTATGTGCAAGATGTGTCCGTGAATATCAGTCCCTGGACATGAACTTGGAAGGGGTCCTAGCTGTCTTTCCCTCTTGGCCTTTTGTTGTGTGACACAAGCCCCCAGCTGTAGCACTGCCCTCCCTTTGTTGCGTGACACAAGCCCGTGACACAAGCCCGAGCTGTAGTTGGCTGCTGCATGTAGTTAGTTAGTCAGTTAAGCCACCACGGTTGTAGTTAGACACTGCAGCAGTGGCAGTGCTCTATGTATTGATCGTCTCTGGTCATCGGCAGGCATGGGTCTAAGGTCTGCCCCCTCAAGCTGGAAGGAGGGACAGGAAAGGCAGGGTGGGAATCAGTCCCTTGTTCTGGGATTAATGAGACCTAGTGTCAGCCAGGGATGAACACTTCACTTTTCCTCATAAAATAATTAGCATCTTAATTTGATAGTTGCGGAAACTGTGAATTTCTTGGAAAATGGGGAGCTTTGAAATTTATGAGGTTCTCGCTGAGATTGTACAAATGTGGGGTTTTATCAGTGTTATTTTACTCGAAATTTGCTCATGCGGATTTTACTTGAAATTTACTCGAGTCGCGACAGACTTTACAATAGTCTGAATGTTTAGCTGGAACTTACAGGGTTTGATCATACAAATGATCAAACAGACTCAGTTTGTATTATCTTGAGGAATCGCGTTGATTTTACGTGTGTTGATTTTACGTGCAGAAATATTGGTCGATTGCCGAAACTATAATGTTAAAAGTTAATTTTTGGAGCATTACCAGTAAGTCTTGTACAATAACATTTAGCAAAAGCCTTAAAAAGTTCCATAATTTGCACTAGTTCTCAGGATGTCTATTGCTGTGGGAATTTTAGCTTGAACTAAGGATTAGCGCCATTTTAACTCTTCCTGTTCCATACTTTTCCACATTTTACGATGAGCCACTGTTAATTTGTGTAACTACAGTAATGTTGATGGTTTCATCTGACGTGTTACTGATCAGCACTGGGCGCCATTTAAAGAAGCTCTTATATCCACTATGAGACCGTAGAACTTTTGTCGTGATCAGCGAGAAACAATAAGACACGCGAGTGTTATGTTCTCTTAGTGGATATGATAGAGCTTCACGACAGCTTCCCTGGTAGATATTAATATTAAAGCAATCTTGTGTTGTACACATCCACAAAATTTGCCTTGATAATTCCAAAACACGATGGTGAATTTCTTCAGTAAACTCAACGATTACCAGTCATCTTCCTGGCGAAATTTACGTGTGGATGTATTCGAACCCCACTTCCATCTGAATGAGGAAAACTGGTATTATATTTTTTTTTAAGCTACAGGGCATGCACTCCATTGGACAGCGTCTGCGGCGAGATGCCAGACCCTGGAAACTGTGAAAGTAGGAAATCAGTAGGATGCCAGCATCTAATTTTTCGGCACAGCGAGTTGGCAATTGAATTTTGGTCCAGCTCAGTATGTCATGGGGTGCTACTTTAGATACCCAAATAAGTATATGGATCTCCAGACGTTATGATAAGGTGTGGGGAAGCCACCACCACCTCCTGAGGATGTTTTGGAAATTTATATTTTATTTGCACGTTAATTTTTAATCAGAATATTTTGAGCATGATCTTTGTGAAGTTTTGCCATTATCAGCAGGTCACTGATGTGGGCTGAACACAGTGTTTACGGTAAAGACTGAGAGAGAGAAAAATATATATCGCTCTGTAAACAATTGTGAACTGCACTGGTGGTTAAATGAAAAGAGTGAAGGATTTATTACCAGGAATGTAAATAGAAGCGTGTTTGAAATTGAAATTATGAATTCTGACGGTATTAAAGTTTCCAACATTGGAAAGTGGTGATTATTATTTCTTTTTTTTGGCAGGCTACCTTTAACTACTGATGAAATAAGAGTGCTGACAAAATCATTGATGCAAAATATCTTGATAAGTTATAAATTTATGATCTGTTATTGCATTCTCTTGGACCTGACAGTAAAATGACCTATTGGAGGACTCCTTTTGTTGTGCTACACAATCTTGGTTCATGTGTACTTGCTATTGCAGGTTCTTCATTTACAATGCAAGCCTATTGGTACCTCTGATCCAACACCAACAGGAATTATTAAATATGCACAGTTTAGTTTGGATAGGAAACCATTTGTTTTGGTAGCATCTTAATTATGTTTTGATCATCGTTTGTGACCTACTGGTACCTCTGATCCAACACCAACAGGAATTATTAAATATGCAGAGTTTGGATAGGAAACCATTTTGTTTTGGTAGCATCGTAATTGTTTTATCATCATTTTGTTGGAGAGTATCGGTGTTGAATTGCAGTGATAACATTTTAAGTATTATTGTTAAGTCTAGATATTTTTATTTTATAAACGTACAACTATATAACTGTCATGTGTTGAATTGACGGTGATAATGTTTGAAGTACTATTGTGAAAGGTAAATATTGTTGTGCAACTTGCACTATTAATCTCTGGCAAGTTGCTAAATCCTGAGTTTTGTTTAATTCTTTATACATTCGCGAACATCACAGAAAAATTTGAAGACATCTTTACGCTGTAATTCTATATTGCCTTCTTCAAGTATTGCCAAATGTAATGTTATTTTTTTAGGTTCATGGAAACACTTTGAAAAATAAAAGGACATTTATAGACACATTTATGGTCGAGTCGGACTCTAATTACGTTTCCTGATGATATTCTGCTATGTCACTTTCTTCTATTGAAATCAATAATTGATTTTTCATTCCTGTTTTATTTTATGTTGCTCAAATTGAGTGATCAAAGGCTTTCCATGAGTCTAAGTGCATCTCTATTCAGTTGTAAAGAATGCAAATATAGATCACATTACGAAAGGACCGACATCAAAGGCTTCTAACTATGTGTGCAAAATTGCATGTTCTATTTTCTGGCAATTTACATAAGCGCTTTTCTCATCTCGGCCATGAGCGAAATATGGTTTGTCATTGAATGTTTTGTTGACTCAAACTTGCAACTCCTGAAAAATTTGATTGATTCGATTGCAGACAAAGTGAGAAATGACGTTTGCAATGTCTTTGAAGTCGAGCAGATGAAATGACTTGAGCTGTGTTTTGTATGATGTTTTCCAATGCTTGCGGTCAATGGTAGACACGGTCGCGTATTCATCACTGTGTTTGCCCCATTAATAGGATTTGTAGGTATACGCTATATATTTCACTACGAGATCTTCGAGTTTTCGACACGGTCGTTACATCAACAAGCAAGGACTCTTGATAGAGATAAAATACATACACGTATATACTTTTGTTTCATTTCTGAAAAACCTTTTTTATTTTTTTACTTTACTCAATAGTCAAGCTGTTTGCACATGAGTTTGGTCGCCAACAAAAGATCAAAGCTATGCAAAGAGAGAGCTGAGACGAAACTGTGGCCCAGCAAAGCAAATAAATAGATTTAAGAGAGCAGCCCAATTGATATTGACAGAAAGTGTGTGTGTGTGTGGGGGGGAGAACGTTACTTTCCTGTGGCCAGGCAAGCAGTCGGCTGGCCCAGACTGGTGGCCCAGCACATAATATATTGACCAGCAGTGTTTCAGCTCAGCCATACAAACAAAACTTCAAAGGACGGAGGTTTTAATGATCCTGGGCTGAAAAGAGGACTGGGTTATTGAGAATTTGTGTGTTCATTCGTATCCTTGCGATTTGCCTTTGCCCCGTAATCCAGGTTTATTAAAAATCAATAGACAGAGAACTTAAAAAGCGAGCAAGGCTCCCCCACACATACACACACACATTTTGCCGCAACAACTATTGAAATGGGTGATACTGTTACATGGTCTTCTCCTTCCAACCCCCACTCCCCAAATCCCCTCTGGATTGTGGGTGATCCAAGGCTATAGGAACAGCTCTCTATCTAGAAGTCTAGTTCTTACATGATGTAAGAAGATTATTAACATAAGAGCCTTGGGGGGTGGGGGGTGGGGAGGGGAAGGTACCTGTGAGGCATGAGCTGCACTCACCAGTAATATCAGGCCAGACAGTTGCAAGGGCCTCTTTCATGTCCGCTCAACATATTAAGACTATTACAGCAGAAGTACTGTATTCTCTGAAAGGCTGGATTACACTGGCACATGTGTCAAAGCATTCCGTTTCCTATTGAGATAAAGAAGAGATAAAGAATTTGAAACTTTTAAACAGTTGTGAAATGAAAATAAAATATGTATTTATTAATACAATGTTCACGAAGTAATATTAATAATCTCAAATAAAATCAATTTCACTTAATAATAATAATAAGTACACTTTATGTGTGTTATCATTTTTCATAATTAAATAAAAACATTTGCCTGAAACTGCTGTGGAATTTTGAAAGTAAAACATGTATTTGAATTTATTTTTTACAAAACTAATATTAATCCCAACGAATTTCAATCTGATTTATAGAATATAATTAATTTATAATTAAATTCATATCCATTTACCATAGTTTGTTAGGCTTGGCATTGGCAGTGTGAAACTGTAGGCACTTTGCCTTGGCTGTAGGAGATGCACTAAGAGCACTGTCTGTGCCTAATCCAGCAGGGAGAGGGTTAACAGGGTTAATGCTGTGGACAGGGATCTGGGTGCATTGAGTGCAACACAGCAGGTTGAAGTCAGTAACATGTAACCCATTGACCCTGGCCTAGAATATTGTGTGTACAGTTTCTATTCTCATACCTATGTTAACAATGGAAACTTGTCACAAATAACCAATTGAAAGGGTTGAAAAACAACTGCTTCAAAGACTTGTTTAATTGATATTTTGAAGGTAGATGTACTTTTTGTGAAAGAAATGTGTGTGTATTTTATTTCTCTTTATACATTTCTGTCGTGTGTTAAAAAGATAGAATTTGTAGTTAAAGTAATTTAACAACTAGATCTTTAAAGAAGATACTGAACAGGTCTTTTAAACTTATTATATCTGAATATCTGGGCAAAATATATATTTATCAATCATAAAAAGTTGTTTCAGGACAGTCTGTTCACCGACTCCCCGTGTCTTATTTCATGTACGTGTTTTTATGTTCACTGACGCCCTAGGTTTTGTTTCAAGGATCTGTTCACTGATGCCCTACGTCTTATTTCAGGGGCGTGTTTCTCTGTTCACCCCATGTCTTATTTCAACAATATGTTTCTGTGTCTTGTTTCAATGACATATTTCTATTTTTCACATGTTTCTGTGTTCACCAACACTCAATGTCTTATTTCACGGACGTGTTCCCGTGTTCACTGATGCCCCATGTCTTTGTTTCAACAACATGTTTCCGTGTTCACTGACACCCTGTGTCTTGTTTCAGAGATGTGTTCCTGTCCACCATCCAGCCACAGAGGAAGCACGTGGTGATCGTGGTGGATCATGGCAACTCGATGTCCATCACACAGATGAGAACAGCCAAAGCCATATCACTACACCTGATTAACTCTTTCTCTGAAAATGACCGAGTAAGTTTTCAGCTTGAATATGAGGAGAATTTTTTATTTTAGGAGAATATTTTATTTTAGATCTTCTAGAAATCAGTTTAGAGTAAATTATTACCAGAATTACTGTATATTTATATTTTTTTAAAGTTATTTGTTGTATACAGACATTCACTTTTAGAAGTTGTTGCTTATAGGTGGAATATTCGTGCTGCAATGAAAAACACTAATTCAGTCAATTATCAATCGGCTTCTCAAATGAAGTGTCACCACAAATGGGTGAAAGATTCCCACAGTGATGGCAAACTCCATAAAATATTTCAATGAGCCATTTGGCTCCTGCAGATCCAGAAATACTTGAAATAAGTTAAATACTGGTCGCCAAATGCATAATAAGGTCGACATGGCTCCCAAATTAGTCGGTTAATTGAGCCCTGACCTTATTCTGGGAGTTTTTGTAAGTAATCATCATTATCATCATCATTATCATCACAATTCCAGGATTTTTTTTCAGTCATTTTTCTCAGTCATTTGGACTGGTTTTTACCTATCATTTTCATCAAATCATGAGGGTAATTCAAAATTGTCATGTCCTATAATAAATATGAATGTCCACTTATAGATTGCCGTCATCGGTCTGGCAGGGAAGGCGACATTCCCTCGGTCAGATTCATGTCTGCCTCACGCCCTGGTATCCGCTACTGTGGAAACCAAATACTACCTCAGCAAGTTTGTAGAAGATCTGGAGAAACGGGACAGTAAGTAATCGTGAATTAATTATTTATTTCTACTTTTTTTAAATTTTTTTTATTTTTTATTTATTTATTTAATTAGTTAACATCAACTTGTATACCATTTTGAAATGATGTTCACAATCAGTATTCATGCTAAAGAGGAAAGATCTGTTGCCACAAGCATATTATTTTAATTTTGTACAAGTCGAGAATTTGTCATTATTCCAAATTAATTTTTTGTCACGTATTAACATGATATATCATATTAACAGGACATGACATGAAATATTTCTGCTATGATGAAGAAAAAAAAATTCAATCCAAAAAAAGCAGGACATCTCAATAAGTTCACAGCGTTCTTTCATGTAACAGTGCAAGTTAATAAACAATATTAATCTATCATAGCAACAGCATAAAAATTTTTACTTAATTAAAGATCTTTAGCATTTCACAGATAGCTTAGTGTATTTTGGTGGTGTCAACCGTGTTAAATGCCTTTTAATGTTGATCTCTTTCTGTTGCAGCTGCTACAAACCACACTCTGGGATTTGTAACAGCTTTCCAGTTAATCCAGAACACTTTCAGGAAGGGAAAAATCTTATCAGGTAATGAAGATATATGTAAATTCACCACTAAAATTTTTCGACTGTTGGATTGACTCAATGGCAACCACAAATAAAGTCGTCTTTTCTGTTCCAAACGTATAAAAAGCTCTCTCTCTCTCAATAAAACTTTTGACGATGCCTGGGAAAATGTACGTTCTCTCTTGCGGAGCCCGATTTCTGTAACATATTAACAAAACACATTCGGTTTATGTTCTTGTAAAAACTGCCGCTCGCAAAAATATATTATCACCTTGATTATGAGAAGGGAGCTCACCAGAGCCAGGTCATTAAAACCCAAACGCAGTGAAACCTAACCCAGGGCAACTGTTGCTACTCTGGTCTTTGATGGTTTGGTGGAGCGAGTGCCTTGCATCCTATGGGGAATTGGCTTTCTTAGGGGGGATGCATCTACTACCCGCAGGTGTGGCAGCTGTGAGGGGTATTTTACGGCCTCTTCACTTACTTTGATGATTTACAGTTTGTAGAAGCTGTATTCATCTTTATTGAAAAATCAGTAAAATTTATAGGTTCTATTTGAGGATTAACCATTAGTAAGAATCAATTTATAGATCGAAATATTGGCTTTTTTTTTTTATATATTATTAATTGATATGAATAATAGTAGGAGTATTCAGTAGGAGCAAATTTAAGTTTTTACAATAACTTGATTCAAATTTCAAAATTCTTTGCAAACTTCTCGTATATTTATTGAAATATCGAGGTTTGGAAATACATATAGTCTAGGTGAAATATATCTGCAGCAACGTAAATTAATGTTGATCAATTTAAAACACTTCAACCAATTAGTTCAACCAATTAGGTTCTGTTGAAAGTTTATTGTTGCTGAAAAGTATGACAGTTGAATTGAGATTGTTGGTAGTTATCAAGAAACTAAAGGAAATTGATGACACGTGTTAGTATTAAACACTTACTGTAGTGTTAATCTAGTCTCTCTCCCTGTTTTCCCAACGTACACCAGGCCCAGAGATTACAAAAGATTTTGAGTATTTCATGCTCAAGCACAAATTAATTATGGGGTTGGACACAAAATCGTACTCAAGAAAGGTTTCGTAATCTCAGGGTCTTGGTAATGTCAGTGAAATCGACAACACATAGGTCATGCTGACTTAGTATTAATCCAGTCTCCTGAGATTACGAAACATTTTGAGTGCAATTTCATCTTCAAGCTCAATTTAATATGTGGATTTGTGAACAAACCTTTGGTAGTGTAAGTTAAATCGATGAGATTGTCTTCTTGTATTGTATTCTCTCTACTGTTTGCTGTATTGTCTGTAGTGCTAATGATCTCTCTCATGTTTGCCCAGCAGACAAGGCTCTGGTGCTGTACATCAGCCGAGGTTTGCTGTCGTCGCTAACGGAGGCTCGAGAAGTCATGGATATAATCGCCATCCACAATGCTCAGATGGGTCACAAAGTCATCATCAACACGTACGCTGTCATAGACGGTGAGTGATGCTGCTTAATTTAACCTCCTTCCTCCAGGCAACTGGAGATGCCCTAAAAGAGCTGTGACGATGGACACTCCCAAATATACTGCCTGATCTTATTCCTGCTGCAGGCATCTATATATACGCCCCAGAGCCAAGGCTTTTGATGATTTAACATGTTAAACGAACAGTTCCACAGATTGTACTGCACTGTGGACACACATGGAAATGTAAATAGTAGAAGAAAGTTACCATTTTTGATGCGATCATGATATAGGTTGTACTTCTGTAGCATGGCAATGCAGTTATGATCCTTGGTCTGTCAATACCTGCCCGTACTCACAGGTTTACTGCAACAATCAGTATTATGGATCGAAAGCAGCTCTAAGCCCCAATTTTAAAATAATAAAATAATTTATTTTTAAATAGAAATAACTTGTAAATAGACAAGAATAGAAATATGTTTGTTTTGTAAAACAACAAGACTGGTATCCATCAGTTAGTATTTCTTGTTTTAAACTGATGGGACTGTAAACATACATTGTTTTCTTAATTCCAGATGGCAAACCGATCATGTATGAAAAGAGCTTTCTGCGAGACATCGCTAACCAGAACTTCACTAAATATGATGTCAAGTGTCGGATCAAGATTCCAGTCATTGTAAGTATTGCTTGATTGTATTGAAAGTTGAGGAGTATTGTAGTGTCTTTTGACACTACCACTGAAGTTACTAACATATAGTAGTAGTAGTAATAATAATAATAATGATAGTAATAATTTTTAAAGACCTATTTAATAATAAACATCATCGCATATGGGTGACGTAAAACAATAACTCAATCATTCAATAATAATAATAATAATAATAATACATGTTTACTAATTTTTATAAAATTAAAAAATAATAATAATAATAAATAACATAAAAAAATGTATTTATTTAGCTCCTAAATCTCTAGCTAATAGTATCATCACGCTTGTATGAACGAATTGCGCTGCAACACTTAGCAACAAATCACTCACTCCAGCTTATATTGCTGTTTACAGACACTGTGCATGAACTTATGCATTTTTGTTGTTTCTTGAGTTTGTGGGATCAAATTAATTTCTTGCATTGCAGAAGGGAATGATGATGGCTATCAACAACACCCGTGATTTGAGCTCAACAGTTGGACGGTTCTATCTGCCGCTGAACCGCACGGCCAAGGAGGACCCAGTCTTCTCGTTGCCCTACATCGACGAGGCCGATAGAGGTGAATTGCGGTGTTACTATTTTTTGCATCAATATTTGCAAAAGTTGCCTTTCTATCGCAATCATGATAGGATGCGCTGTCTGTACTGTGGCAATGCAGTTGTCATCCTTGGTCCTGTCAGTACCAGGTGGTGCTTGCAGGTTTATTGCAACATTCAGTACTATGGATGTTGCAGGTTTACTCCCGCCCTAAACTGACACGCCGTGATATAAGTGAAAGAATTTTGAAATGGTTCTAAACCCCAATTTAAAAACATTAAATAAAAATAGATGAAAACATTTTGCCAGTGCCCCTTGCTAACCTACCTATACACTACACTGTAGCTAATTCCAGCACAAATGTCCATCCTGATAGCCCATATCTTCACTGTCCATAGTCTCAGAGGGTTAAAGTAAATCATTTACATGCTCAACAAAATAACTTAAGGACAGGAATATATTTTACGGGGACGCTTTCTACCAAATGTTGGAACTCAGCTCGTGAAATCTGGTGCCATTATTCTTCCAATGCATTTACAAGTTCATGAAGCGTACCTGGATCACGTAGATGTTTGAACTTTCTTCTTTGTTAAAATAATTATAAATCTAAATTTATATGTCTGAAACGGTAATGGCCCTTAATTAATTTTATTGAGTATATATATAACATATTGATTGGTATATTTATTTGAAAGGAGCCACTGAAATTATTTACCCTCTTGTTCTCCAGAAATCTATGCTTACTTAACTGCTCTGGGGGGATATTTTGAATAGGAGTATTTGGGTGAGAACAGTGTGTGACACGGTAGCCCAAGTCAAGTTGCCTTGATTTCCAATGCTACGTTCAATGTGCATTCAGGCCTAACAATGAGCATCAGCCAGCCGTGCTTCCACTCGCCCAACGATGCGAACAAGATATTCGGAATGGTGGGCATAGACCTTCAGATGGAAGACATCGTTCAAGACATAACGTACTACAACCAAGGAGATGGATCGTACGCCTTCATTATAACTACAGATGGTAGGTTGTGGATAATATAAAATACTTAACTAGAAATTTTTTGTGTTCAAAGAATATTTATTGATTTATATATTCTTTTGTTGGATTAAAATTCAGGAAATGTCCAGTTAATTTTAATATGTATTTGTATATTATTAGTCATCGTGCATGGGTGAAACATTCCTGTTACGGCATAAAACGATAACTCAGATGTATATTATTAACTTTTTGTTTGGCTTCATATATCATGAGAAGAATACGAAATTTATTGAAATTTGAATCCATATATTTGTGATATTCAAATTAAGCATTGCAATAATATTTCATAATCCTGTCCAAATATACATCAGGTTAATACGTTTTAATTTGCAGGTTTCACTCTTATGCATCCTTCTTTTGAACGACCGATTCGTACAACTGTGCAGCCAATGCACACCGACATTCTGCACTTTGAGAACTACCGAGGATTTGAAGCTGTGCGAGACAAGATTCTAAAGTAAGATTTATCTGCTTGTTGTCTAGTGACATACCTTACAGATGACTGCTACTGTATGCTATGTAGGCTTCCACATAGATCACGAAGCCATTCCCCGATGAAATGTCCCTCAAGTTTTCCCACGTGCTAAGCATACAAACAGACGATAGTGTCGGTCCAGAACAATTCTGTTGACATTTCTTCCACGCACAGGGTTTCCGAATATCAGGCCCTGATTTCTCCAAACAAACGAGTTGGAGACTTTTCGCAGTCGAGATTTCTCCCATTGACTCAGTGCTGTAATTTGAGTAAAATCTCAGCTGGGTTTGAGGTTTTACTCAAGTTACGGCATTGAGTCAATGGGAGAAATCTCGGCTGAGCAAAATCTCAAACTACTGCTGTCTGTCTGTCATATTAACTAGCATACATAGATGATAACTATTGCTGTCTGTCTGTCTGTCATATAAACTAGCATACATAGATGGTAACTACTGCTGTCTGTCTGTCTGTCATATAAACTAGCATACATAGATGGTAACTACTGCTCTCTGTCTGTCTGTCATATAAACTAGCATACATAGATGCTAACTACTGCTCTCTGTCTGTCTGTCATATAAACTAGCATACATAGATGGTAACTACTGCTCTCTGTCTGTCTGTCGTATAAACTAGCATACATAGATGGTAACTACTGCTCTCTGTCTGTCTGTCATATAAACTAGCATACATAGATACTAACTACTGCTGTCTGTTGTCCACAGTCATGAGGAAGGAGAGGAGAAACTGGTGCTGGGGACAAAGAATACCACCAGTCTGGACGGCTCCATCCTGACCGTGGAACACTCCTACACCTACCTCTGGAAGAAGGTAAGCTGTTCTAATATATGGACTAATGCTATTTCAATATATATTATATATTGAATTATGTTCTAATAATTGTATAAATAATTGTATTTTATATAGTATTTATTGTATGTTCTATACCACTCTAGGTGAATTTTGAGAGTAAACTTGTCTTGTCTTGTCTTGCCTCCTAGGAACTGATACCCCACAGTCAGTCATGGATTGTTATGTTGTCTCATTTATTATAATCAGTTATTATAATCTGACTGTTGTCATAACCAGCCCAGTGATCATACAGCAGTTTTGTATTGTACTAAAATGCCCAATACTTGTGTGTTGACGACTATTGGAAATTTAGAATTGGGGGCTATTCCTATGAGATATGAGCACTAGTGATCCAAATGTCCATCGACAGCATTGATAGCTGAACTTATCCATGTGTCTAATAATATTTCCATTTTAAGTAATATTTTTGTTACAAAGTATTCAAAATCAATATGAATATGATTTAAAATGTTGATTTTTTTAGGTGCAACTTCCTCCCATAATGTGACGTAAAACAATAATTCACTCACTCACTCCCATAATTACTCATTTATTAATTCATTTTCAGGTGGAGAATGTTCCCTATATCATTGTCATCAAGGTTCTGCAGGACAGAGCTGAGACTCGGGGACTTAAGAACATACACAGTAGGTGTCACCTCAGTTTGTAATGTTCTCCTTGAATAGAGTCTAGTATGTAGAGTATGCATGACAGCAAATCTATTTAATTAAATTAATATTGCTTGATACATGCACGTTGACAATGCATTTAGGCCTATATATGTATTTAATTCAGAAGTTTCATAATGATTTTGTTTATTTTTACAATAATAATAATTTTTAAAAAAACATTTTTTATTATAAACAAAATAATAATAATATTATCATTATTAATTAATAGAAGAACAAAAATTGTGCAGTTTGTTCAAAATAAAGGGTATTGTCTATCTTAATATCAACTACAAAAGTATACGTACAATGTTCATTTTATCATTTTACCACAAATCCATAACTACCAAGTGAGCTACAGAACCTTGGTTATTAAATTTACACTACCAAGTGAGCTACAGAACCTTGGTTATTAAATTTACACTGAAATGTATGACGGCTAACATGTATGTTGTGTGTTCAGTCCACAGTCAGCCTGACCTGGTGTACCACAGGCTTGACCTAATGCCCATGGAGAACATGTGTCTACATCTCAAACAGCTGTCCACTACAGGTATGTCTACACATCTCACTTCCATGTTGTTGCAAATGGGTGAAAGATTCCCTCAGTGACATAAAACTCCATAATCACTCACTCGCTCAGCTCCATGGTCATCCTTTGCATTGGAAACATTTTCAGCACTATTTCGTATTTCACTCAAATTTGTTAACAAGGAGTTGAGAATGAAATCTCAAATCTCAAAATGTTCCTAATCTTGGGGCCTGATCTAATAGCAAAAGTCTGTGACTACACTAATTGCTGGCATATATTTCCAACAGTTTTCAGTTTTGAAATTGTCTTCTGTCATCTTCCAGATATCAGCACGGTGTTCATGTCACCCAGCAGTTTCAAACGTCCCTTTGAACACCTGAGTCAGCCAGAGAGCAAGAGAACCGTGCAGAGGTATCTGGCCTACCTGAAGGACGACACCCGACTCATCACCAACCCTGGTCTCAAGGTATGCACACACCAGGGCTAGGGAAATCTTTTGTTATTGTGTGGAGTCCGCTTTGTTTTGACACGGGGTCCGAATGCCTAGAAGGGATGGTATTCAATATGTTCGTCTTTTTCGTATACTCTTGCGTTGGGTGTGACGAGGACCTCGCGGTCAGGCATATCTTGCTCGACTATGTGGACTTTGCAACTCAGCATGCCGAGTTTTATTCTTCGCCTAATCTCAAACATTTATTCACCCATGTTCCTGGGCACCTTATTTTATCCTTTTAAAAGAAAATTCAACTATATGAAAAGTTTTAAGCATGAATTGTCCTATTATTATCATCAATTTGTCAATGTTTTATGTCACCAGTTATATTTTACTCTTAACGTTTTGAATGTCCAGTTAATAATTATGTTGTAAAATAAAATTGTAGTCGTCGCGTATGGTAATGAAAATTTCTAAGAATGAGAGAATATCCGAAGACAACTACAGTATTCAAATACTTAGATTTCAAATTTCAAACCAATTTCTTGTGTCCGCCATTCAGGATGCAGTCCGCAATGACGTAGCAGCCACCAGCAGAATTAATTCCGAATGGATTCGGCGCTATGCAACCAGTAGCCTCAAGGACTATATCATTAGAAGGTACAGTAATCTCCAATCTTAAAGCGGCGCTAACCTCCCAATTCAACCAAACATCATCCTCTATATGGAAAGTAATTAATTGCAGGCTATTTGTGGTTTACTGTCATTAGAATAGCCATTGGACGAGTGTTGGTACATGTATATTAATGTGTCCTAATGTTTATTTTCAGATATGTAGCAACTCCGAGTGGTGTGTTCCGAATGTTCCCAGGGACTTTGCTGGACAAGACCTTTGACCCCACTAAGCGCTCCTGGTAAGCAATTAATTTTACTTAAATATTCGAAATGATTTCAACTTGTTGACACATTTCTTGCAAATCTCTGTATAGCTAATAGCTCTCGATTGTTTATTTGATTTTTGGAGGATTGCAATTTGTCAGAATTTTACATGATTATCTCCCTTTGCAGGTACACGCGTGCCATGGAGTTTCCCGGTCACGTGACACTGACGGCTCCCTACCTCGATGTTGGCGGTGCGGGATACATCGTCACCATCAGCCACACCATCTTCGAGGGGAAGTAAGTATTGATATCGATGAATGTTAAATTTCCTTTTAAAGTATATTTTTTAATTTGGGGGTATTTTAATGGACATTTTTAGATTGAAAAAAATAATAACTGGAGATGTGTACCTTGAAAATGAAAGAGTAAAATAATTGATAATAGTGCAATGTTTTTGTGACACCATGTTATAATCATTGTTTGTGTTCTAGGCCTGCTGCACTCCACAGCCCCAAGGATCGAGTAGTGGCTGTAATGGGAATGGACATAACTCTGGGATATTTCCACAAACTGCTGTCCGAGAGCATCCCAGCCTGTGAACAACCCACCGTCAGGTATGTTCAGGGACCCGAGTCGATACATTTAACTCTTTCCCTGCTGGAGGCAACCAGAGATGCCTTATAGAGCAGTGCTTGTGTCTAATCCAGCAGGGAGAGGGTTAATCACAACAACAAAAATAAACTAAGAAAACTCTTCTATATCGATGGATTTGTATCGATGGATTTTGTATGATCAAATATAATGCTTGTGGCAATATTCAGTTTTGTAAGAAAAATGAAGGTGATAAAATTCATGATATTTCTTTAATATCAAAGCGTACTGTTTGATATCTGTTGTACATGATACTCACGTGAGTTTTCCAATGTCCAGATGTTTTCTGATGGAGGACAAGGGGTACTTGGTGGCTCACCCCGGACTCATCGATCCCAATGGAAAGGGACCCGTGGAGCAGCAGCATGTCACTCACAAGGTCAGAATACAATCTCCAGACTTCTTGAGACTTCACCAGACTAATTCTAAATCTTGATCGATTTTCAGCTGCTCTCTACCACCTATTTATACATAATCCATTGGGGCGCGTGGTAGCGCAGTGGTAGAACATTTGGACTTCGGAGACAAAAGGCCCTAGGTTCAAATCCCGTTCCTTTAGCCCAGTATTAAATTAAAGTTAAATTTCTGATGCGATCTTGATAGGATGTGCTGACTGTAGCATGGCAATACAGTTATCTACCTGGGTCTGTCAGTACCAGTCAGTGCAGGTTTACTGCAACATTCAGTGCTATGGATGTTGTGGGTTTCCTCCTGTCCTAAACTGACAAGCTGTGATATAAGTGAAAGATTCTTAAAAGCGGCTCTAATCCCCAATTAAAAAAATTAATAAAAAGTAATGTTAATTTCCCCCCCTCCCCATTTGACCTCTCATAAACAATACTTTTTACAACAAAATCCAGTCTTCCAGGCATGCCAATTTTCGCTGATTTATTTGTAATGGGGTCGGTTTATTTGCACTGCAGCCCGCAGACCCCGGACTTGTTTTCCGCTGAAATAACAATTGTTTATCTTCACCATCTCGTTCCACGTTTTTTTTAGGAGCCCCTCGTAGCCAACGACATCTTGTACCACACTGGGTTCGTACAGAAGAAGGTATGCAACAAATACAATGACCGGACAGTGCAGAGGTTCTACAATGTAAGTAGCACTACCGTCCATCTCGCACAACAAATTTGCACACTGTGCCTCTTTAAGGACATTAAATGTAGGGATAAATAATATGTTGTCTCTCTAGTAGCATCTTTTCACTAGTAGTGATTGCAAGCCTGTTTATAATCTTCCTCGTTACTGCTGTGGTAGATGGTTTATTAATTTACTATTAACAAGTCGGCTATGGTAGTACTCTAAATTTGCTCCATCATTGACCTTGTTTACTATACCAAGGTAAACTTGTTTGTATTTCCATAATAATATAAGTAATAGAAATTACAATTTGCTGGATAAGTGAAAGAATTTTGAAAGCAGCTCTAAACCTAAATGTTTTTATAAAAATTGCTGGTGTTTGTTCAGTTGTATAATGTGTTCACAAGCAGTAGTCTGACAATATTGTTCATGTAATGTATTGACGAGCAGTTGTGTGATGTGTTTTGTGTAATTGTTCCAGTTCAACACCAGTCTCAGTGGGGTGCTGACGAACATGGTCCACGGAGAACACTGCGCCAGATACCAGGTAGGTCCAATTGTCTGGTGCTTCGATTAATTAACTGCATTACTATGGGAAAATGTGCTAAAATTCTACTGCATTACAATGAGAAAACGAGCTAAGATTTTCCTGAATAAAATGTGCTAAAATTATACTATATTACAATGGGAACATTTCCTAAAATTCTACTGCATTACAACTGGAAAATGTGCTAAAATTCTACTGCATTACAATGGGAAAAGTGCTAAAATTCTACTGCATCACAATGGGAAAATGTGCTAAAATTCTACTGTATTGCAATGGGAAAAGTGCTAAAATTCTACTGCATCACAATAGGATCATGTGCTAAAATTCTACTGTATTGCAGTGAGAACTACAATTCTACTGCATTACAATGGGAAAATGTCCTAAAATTCTATCGCATTGCAATGTGAACTAAAATTCTACTGCATTATAATGGGAACTAAATTTCTTCTGCATTACAATCAGCAATTCTACTGCATTACAATGGGAAAATGTCCTTGTTTTATCAGATGACGCACATCCCTGGGACCAACGCATTCCTTGGCATCGTGAACCACACGTGCGAGACGGCGACAGCGTTCTGTCCGTGCAGCATGGTGGACCGCCTCTGTCTCAACTGTAACCGCATGGAGCAGAACGAGTGCGAGTGTCCGTGTGAGTGTTCTCTGGAGATGAACCTGTGTACTGGACAGCTGACCAACACTGAGGACATGTGAGTAGCTATAATAATAATAATAATAATTATAATAATAATAATAATAATAATGGTAGTAGTAAGTCCACTTGTAATGCACTTTTTCATTCTCAAAAGCTTCCTCAAAGCACTACATTATTTTAAAAAAAATTTTTATTAAATTATTTAAATTTTTTCATTTATTATTATTATTGTTTAGTTGGGTTTTTTTCACAACATTATTGTTATTACACAAGTGACTTTATTTCAATAATTGATTGTTTTCTATGAAACAAATATCTCCAATGACTGTACCTTGAATAGATTTCAACTTAAATGTCAGCCAAGAGGTCACTGCACAATAACATGACACAATGATGATGTATTCATAATGCATTTTAATTCTAAATGTCTGCAGACAACCCAGCTGTTCACACGAAGCCGAGGAGGAACATCTGATCGTCTCGGAGCCCATCACGAGAAAGAACATTCAACAGTGTCACAAGTCACGGTGTGAGGGCCGCAATTCTAAACTGTAAGTTGTTCAATTCGTATTAATTCATCTACAGTATAATTAAATATAATAGTCACACATGGGTGAAACATTTGCGTTGTGACGTAAAACTATAAGTCACTCACTCACTCAATTCATAGCATCTTGAGCAGCAGTACGTGTACATTTTCAGAAATGATTCGAGCCACAAAAAATTACTGTACAACCACGTGTAAAATTTTGGAGTAAATATAAAGGAGAAGATATCCTCCCTTGATAAATCTTACGACCGTACTAACTTTCCTGGAATGTTCACTTGCCTATAATGCATTTTAGTGCTTTATAGAAATTAGATTTTAAAATTTTATTATTATTATTATTATTATTATTATCGTCATATCCTACTTCCAGGGACTGCATGGGTGTGTTGGACTGCGAGTGGTGTCAGTTGCAATCCGATGGGAAGACCCGCGTGAAGACGCCACACTGCGCCAGTCAGAGAGTGTGCTTTGGTGGTGTGATGGGATCGCCCACACCATACGGGGACGAAATCAGTGGTGAGAAAAATAATTCCAGATTGTTTGTAATTCCTAGAACCGTGTGCGTCATTGTCTCTATCCTATCAGCATTCTCAACAAGCACCACCTTCCTTTTCCCATTTGAAGATGGCGGGTGGTAGTGCAGTGGTAAAACGTTGGACTTCGGAGCCAAAGGTTCCAGGTTCAAATCCCGCCCCGGGGGCTTGGCATCAATGTTTGGGAAAGTCACCTTTCTGACGCGATATTGATAGAATGCATTGTCTATAGAGTGGCAATGCAGTTATCATCTTTCCATGAGTTTTATCAGATCATAATTAGAGAATAACCCACGAGATACAAGTGATTATGGAAAACATTATTTTCATGAGGGACATATTTTCCGTAACCACTCGTATCGAGTGGGTTATTCTAATTATTCGATATAAACTGCTGACAAACAGCTTCATCGATAGGGCGAACTAGCAGTCTAAAATGTGTACATACATTTCACCTAAGCACAAGAAACACAAAAAAGACGTAATCAACACTGTTGATTATGGAATCGTTATGACACAGTAGATCTCCACCACGTATATTGAATAATTCCCAGTAACTTGTGCTGTAAAACAAAAATTCATTTATTTATTGCCTTAAGTCCTTTTCGGCATCTTTCTACGAGTACCTCCCCATCTTGTTCCAGCAATGGCCCAAGCGTTTGACCAAAGCAAGTCCAAGAGCACCCCAGTGGGCCCTGTGGCGGGTGGCATCATGGGCTGCTTCCTGCTGGTGGCGCTGGGCGTGTACTGTTACCGACACCACGTGCACCGCAACTCACACCACTACATCAGCACGTTGCCGGACAACCAGACCCGCATGTCGCACTACTACGAGCCTGATGACGTTGAACCCCAGGAGGACCTCGGAGCAGGTAGAGATATGGCGGGAATGGGCTTCCATAGTTTTTAAGAGATGGTGGAAATGTGCTTCCATAGTTTTAGAAATTATTGCATACCTAATTAGGTGATCTAACTAAGATTTCATTAAAACACTAGTATACATGCATTTTGATTATGAACGAGGGTCGTCTTTTACATCGGCATAATTTAAATGTTTGTTATCACCAATCGAGTCAGTTCTCTATAATTGTTACAACAATGCATATTCTCAATGTGGTGATAAATTTTGTATTACTATTTCTATGTATACTGTTGCATAATATTTCCAGAAGTTAGTGGTTGAATTTATGGGTGCAATATTCCTGCTGGGACGTAAAGCAATAATGAATGAATTAATTTATTCATATTTTCTTACAATATTACATTGAGGCGGGTAGTAGTGCAGTGGTAGAACGTTGGACTTCGGAGGCAAAGGTTCCAGGTTCAAATCCCGCCCCGGGGGCCCAGCATCAATGTTTGCAAAGGTTACCTTTCTGACGTGATATTGATATTGTCTGTAGAATGGCAATGCAGTTATCATCCTTGGTCTTGTCAATACCAGCCGATGTTTGCAGGTTTACTGCAACATTCAGCACTATGGATGTTGCAGGTTTCCTCTTGCCATAAACTGACAAGCCTTGATATAAGTGAAAGAATCTTGAAAGCGGCTACATACTATTTTCCCTCTGCGTAAAGCAATAATTCATTCAGTCAGATGTACTAATCTTTCTTTTTTTCTTTTAGGCCACACCAACTTTGTGCTGGCGTCATTCGAGAACCCAGCCAGCATCTCTCCGTACCGCGTGAACACTTCGTACCGGCGCCCGGCTGGCGGGGACAGCGACCACGGGTATAGCACCATGACCCCCCACGAGGACAGCGAGCACGCCAGCTTGCCCTGTCTGGAGCCTCTGGTGATCGGGAAGGACCGCTACAAGCCCCACGGCATGACCAAGACACCCATGCTGCCCCCGCCCCCTGGGACCAGCAGGCGGAGCCGCAGCCCCACCCCACCGCAGACACAGACCAGACTGTCGACGTACATGCCCATCCCCGAGCAGACCATCCTCCCATCAGAGTCCATCTGCGGAACTATAGTCATCTCGAATGCGCCGCACAACGTGATCGCGAACGTTCAGGTTCACATGGTGGACTCCCACTGAGAGCGGATCCGGTGGCAAAGGAGAGGGGGGGACAACTCCTCCTACACACTTTCATCTAGTGCTCATTTTGAAATAGGGAAATAGCTGTGCTAGTGCTATGAATGGTGCAGTATTGACTCCAGTAGTCAAGTTCTCAGGGATACCTCACTATGGCAAAAAAATAAAACAACATGTGTTTGTGCGCGAGAAATCGCGAGTGAGATTGCTGGAGTAGCTCTGTTGTAGGGACTGATGCTGGCGGCAGGGGTTTTGATACCGGGCGTTGCCAGTTTCTTAGGGGGTGAGGTGACCAGGCCAGTGTTCGGGGGTGAGGTCACCAAGGCCAGTGTTCAGGGAGACGTGGACTGGCCAGTGTTTAACTCTCTCCATGCTGGAGGCAGCCGATGCCCTAAAGAGCGGTGATCTGTGCCTAATCCAACAGGGAGAGGTTCAAGGGAGATGTGGCGAATATTACTGACAACCAAAACGAACTGATACTATGGCTGTGTGCACTACCAGATGTATTTTCAACTGGGATGTGTTGATATTATTTATCTGTTCACTCGCCCCTCCCTTTTTCCTCATCCATTCCTCCCTCCTTCTAGCTTAACACAACCACCACCTCCCCACCCAGGCTCGCGGACAGGGAGCATGTGGAAGTGGGTCAGGACTGACAAAACCAGCCTGCTTGGGCAGCACTGTACGCCAGAAAATTTTATGCGGGTGTTCATTAAATGGCAAGTGTTGGACCAAATTCTGGATACACTCAAGTGACGTCCAAATGTATTGGAGAAGAAGAAGAAAGAAAAAAAGCATTTATTTGTTTGGGAGACATGACATGTATCATATGGATGTGGAGTTTCTCCATACTCCTCCCTGCCAAAGACATAACTGGGAGAAGTATTTGTTTGTCTCAGAGGAGGCGCACATTCAAATACATACGTATATCAAAACCACAGCCGCTACTCGGGAGCCGAGTAGCCAAATTTGACTGACCTCGTTGTAAATAGAACCCGACCTCTGAATGTTCTGACTTACATTTTATTTTATTTTTAAATGCTGTATTATTATTATCAGGTGTATGTGTACAGTGTCCGAGCTACTTGTATGTACATTTTTTTTTCTTTCTCTACTCCGAACCTCGTGTCTAGTAAATGTAAGCAGTCGTGAGTGCTAAGTTATGATTTCCTGAGCTTATCGTATAGCCGTCTTCCATGGCACTTTGATTATTAACTCCCTCGCTTGTGTGGTTTTTATTTTCGGTGTGATAGATGTGAATGTCCCTGCCCGAGTTTAGCTTTAGGCCTGCCTGCCTTTTCTCTCGTTTAATTTCAAACATACAGCTGACGTACAGAGCACGTACAGAATATCGGCAGTACATATATCTCTGTTGGCAAGAGGTGGTCGTGTTCAGAATGTTGGCGGGACCCAGGAGCCATAATAGCCACCACCGTTGTTGCAGATTGCACGAACATTTCTACAGTTTTATTGCATTATCTCCTATTTCTTTTATCCAAAGATTGTTATTAGCTCTACCAGCTAAAGTTTGAATTATTTACATTTTATTGTCATTTTTTTGGGGTTTTTTTTGTGTTCCTACTTTTTGACAATACTGTCGCAATTTTAATGATGAGTATATATTGAAGCTTTACTTTGAAGAATGAAATATTTGTTGGGAATAGACGACTGGTTATGATGATAGAAAGTTTATGTGTACCAGCTTTATACTATAGTAGTAATTGTTCACCTAATAATAAGGCATATGCATCTAGTCTTATTTGAAACTAAAGATATAGCATTGTCCAAAAATACAAACATGTTTATACTATTCAGGCAAGAATATCATGATTCAATGATTGCCTCACAAAATATATATTCTGAAAATGTATTTTCATTCTCAAACTAAATGAAAAGTAAAAGCAATGCTTGTCCATTCCTTTTTTATGATTTACGAAGATAGAAATATTGCCAGGATTGAAAATGAAATGTGTCTGAAATATTTTGTAAATTTAAGTAGACTAAGAAATTTTTCGTCAGCATTATGATAGGACTATGGTGGAAGTGCATGTACTCTTAATAAATTGTATGTGCATATACATTACTTCAGCTCATTTGCCGATCTTATTAACTGGATCATGTGGATTTTAAATACCCCGTCTAGCTACTTTCTTGCCAAAATGTGATTTTTTTTTAACTACAAGTCAAACTAACAGCATCTTAACATAAGCAATCAACATAACCCTCGTCAATAATTTTGGTCTCGTCGGAAATTCTAAAACTTTCTCGCCATCCTAGTGACTGTCTCTTTAATTCTTTCTGATCTCATTTTCTGATCATTCAAATTTCTACACAAAATTATGTTATTTATATATTGGTGATTTGGTCCCAAATTTTAGAATGGAAATCGTTTAAAAGTGGATGTCCAATACTCAGATGTTTATCTTGTTAATGAGCACAGATGTTTAAAGAAGTATTCCCATTCTTTGTATTATGAAGTCATAGATTTGGGTAAGAGTTTTAAAGAAATAAATTATATTATATTAAATATATTAAATATATATATATATATATGTGTGTATATGATATTTACACCTTGTACTTCTCAGCTTAAGATGTATGTGCTGTCGCTAGTTAGAGCATATTAATTATCAATTTGGGGATGTACATATGTAAATATGTAGACTGATCGAAAACTGCACAAGTCTGATTTTCCAAGCTTTACTGGACTGAAGGGTTTTATTCATGGGTTATTGCAATGTTTCAAAGTTGAGATTGTATTTCATTGAACAGATTTCATGATGTACTTGGAAATTTGGCATTAAATCACATCACCCATTATACACACACACTCTCTCACAAGTACACATGACATGTACACACAACAACAACACATTCAATTCAGCATCAGTCATTATTTATGGTTGCTACAAAATCATTGGAGATATTAATTTTGAAACGTTGCAATGAACAATGTATACTTCATGAATGTAACCTTTTGTGCCATTTCTGATGCAAGTTGTGTATATTAAGAGTGGATACTGTGTCAGTCTATGTTCATGTCTACTGAATTAGATCTACATTTAATTACTGTAAAGGTTTAGCTGAGGTTGTCCAGAGTGATCATCTTTCTGTTGGATCTCAGTACAGCAAGTGTTAAAGTCCACCATACCATAACAAGTGCAAATTTATGGTATTTGTGATTCAAATACCAGAATGGCAGAAAACAGTTGCAAATGATCTAATATGTACTCTACTGAAGTTTTTACTCTGCCAAAATTTTAAGACTGGTTTACACAATGTCCTCAATTTCATAATTTTCTGAAAAAAGATCTCGCTAAGACTTAAAAGTAATTAAAAAATAATAAATGTATACACTTGATCATATAAAGGTTACTGTTAGTAATTGAGTTTTAAAAATAATAAGTTTTAATGTTCTGCTTTTAATGTTAAAGCTAGTTCAGTAAAAATACTAGACATCGTGTCATGATTGGTCAGTCCACTTGTCCTCGTATATACCTGAATGTGAGTCATCATATTTTAACCTCTGCGGAACCTCGTTGCTAAGCAGGCCTATGTTCCATGAAAAGTCGTACTGTATACCTGGCCTAAATTGGGCGTACACCTTCCTTTTGCTATAGCAGGAAATAACATATACCTTGATTTAGGCCCGGACTACTTGTACAAACCTTTCGTGAAACACGGGTCTGGATCGAACTATTCACATGGTTCATGCTTGTACTGAATGTAAAGCTGTAGTTGGCTGTTGCAGTTGATATTGAGGCTTCTGGACAAACCCTCGCAGAGCCCCTATACAAGATGTTTAGGTCTGCTAGGAGTCTTAGGCTGTTGAATGCTAATTGTTATGAAATTTTGTAAGTTGTAAATGTGGCTAATGCTTTTTTGCATTAGAATATTTTGTAATAAAAGAAAATTATGAAAGAAATTAAAACCTTTCTATTTTTGTTGTTGCTGGAGGAAGATGGAAGAAGAGCTTTAATGCACCAGGGTATCCTTCTGGAAGCTCTCTTGTCTACTACGAGACCAGCAATCTCTTGTACATGAGGATCATGCACTTACAAGAGTGCTATAGTGAGTAAGAGAGCTTCCTGAAATTAAACCAAGATTTTATCAGTTCTGTGGTTGCCCAGCATGTAAAGAATTAATTTAATCCATCTGCATTTGGATTGAAATTTTCAGTCCTCACATGTTGACCTGTTCAAATACTTTAGTTAACCATGTCCAGAGCTTAATTTTGACAATGAATACAGGGGTGACACACAGTTTTCTACCAAATTTCGGAACTCTGCATGAGGAATCTGGTGGCCATTCTTCTTCCAATGCGTCTGCAAGTTCTTGAAGACTACCTGGAATCTGTAGATGTTTGGAAATTCTTCGTTGTTAAAATGATATAAAGCTAAATTTATATATTCAAAAAGTCTACTGGCCCTTAATTTATTTTGTTGAGTATACTTGGAAGTGATCATGGAACTCTACATATCAGTGCTATCTACAATAAAGGACTGCACTAATTGTTTCGTTTAACGGAAAGCTATACTAATTTCCTACATGAAAACATTAACACGATTTCTATTTATTTCATTAATGTGTATTGTATCTGATTCGGATCTCTAGTTTCAAGAAAAAAAAATTAAAAGTCTAGTCTGAAATTAATTGCCCAGCTTCACTGATAAGTTTATTAGACAATTTAAGCGTTCTAAATATGGCACGCAATATTTATTGGATGAACATTTTTCCAATGACAAACCCTATGACACTAATTACTTCGGGCGCCATCCATATTGCAAAATATTACGATTAAAATAAAAGAAAGAAAATTTTATTTGCGAAGTCTTCCGATATTCTTGTACAACCAATTATTGATCTGACCATGTATCTCCCGGTTACAGATATCACAATATTACATCGATGTATAATTTAAAACCATGCATATAGAATATTTGCACAGAGCAGGCATCGGTAAAATATATGCGGGAAACATTTTACTTTTAGTTATAGGAATGATGACGATATATATTTTCTGTTTCTGTATACTCACGATACTAGTAGATTTAGTTTTATATCGTATTAAGCATTTTAAGTATAATGGAAATGTCGATGTTATTGTGGAAGAAGTTTTCAGTTTTGACGAAAGGGCATAATATAATATAAAACAGTATGTAACTTCACGAAACTTACCACATTGACACAATGGATCAGATTGTGCACATCGCAGCTATCTATGGCTATTTAATTCGAGGTTTCCAAGATGCTGGTGGCTGTGTTTATACATGGATATAGATCTATACTCAACCAAATTAATTAAGGGTCACTTGTCATTTTAGACATATAAATTTACATTTCTATTATTTTAATAACGAATAATTTCCAAACATCTACAGGCTCCAGGTACACTTCAAGAACTTGCAGATAAATTGGAAGAAGAATGGCACCAGATTCCTAAAACCAAGTTCCGTAATTTGGTAGACAGCTTCCCCATAAAATATCTGCCGGCCTTTAATTAATTTTGTTTATTATAATCCTCGTGGAACTATGCACAGTATCATTTGCATTCAAACTTTCAAAGCAACCTTGACAGTTCCTAACTTGGATAACACTGTTTGGCAGGATAAATTCCATTTACAGCGTCGTAGCTGACTATAGGCTACGTTTAAACACAGTGACACATCCGACAACCCCCAGATCCCCCTAGCATTGATGATTCGGCCTACACATTAATTTAAACCAAGCTACGCCCCTGATTTAGACTACTAATATAAGTCTGCGCGAAGTATAAGTCTTTTACAGTAACTCTAACTGAAGAAGGAATTAAATATTTTCTGTGTGCTTATGTGCGGTTGTTGTAACTTTCTAGGATTTCTTAAATTATGCCGTTGGATTTGGACATTACAATGAGGTACAAGTAGATGTAGATAAAGGAGGATTACATTTATTAACTATTTTTATTTCATAAAACTTGTTTGTGTCATATAAACAGTGGTGGTTGAAGATTATGATGTATTTTTCTTGAGGCGATTTTTGCTACTAAAGTGTCTTAATTAATCATAGTCGATCCGGTTGACTATATAATCTATGATGTCATGACAAGATAGTTATTTAAAATGGTAGCGAAATAATATACAGCAATGTGTCGTCAGCAAATAATGTATGTACAAATCAGTTCCTACTATAATATATTTATGTGCAGAACAAAGAGTTCTAAGCGTCCAAGTACAGAACCTTGTGGGACGCCTGCATGATATGATTCGTTCTGGTTATTGTCAGGTCCAGTATTATTAATTAAAGCCAAGTTATGCTAGATTAGTTAGGTAAGTAGCAAACCGCATTGTATTACCGCTTACAGACACCGATGGAAAATACCTTCTGTCATATTTGTGCTAAACCTTGTCAAAAGCTTTTGCAATATCGCAATCTAGACTGCATATACATATGTGGCATAATCAAGGTAATTACATTAAGGTACGAAGTAATACAATATCACTAGTATATTATTACATGGATATGGATATACTAGTAGTGAAATGAAAAACAAATGAGTATATTCAACTATGTATACATAACAGTAACATTGATTGTTAGACAAGTTCAGTAAACACTAGGTTTAAGAATCTTATTGTCTTATTGTTAATTATTAAAACAACCTAGAACTATACTTTCATTATGCCCTTCATGCTTAAAATCTATACTTCTATACTGCGACCATAAGCGCAACTTAATCGACGATCATATGAGCGAAACTAGAATACTATTATTGTCAGATTGAGCAGGTGACGTTTACGCGGTGTAGCTTATTTATACTCGACTAGACTGTCTTTTTTCATTTCAAGAATTGTAACAAAAATCAGCCCGGCTTATGTCCGAATCAACCTTTGTCTCTGGTCCAAATCAGCAATGCATTGGTCTTAAGTCCGAAAGAGTCACGGTCCGAATAAGTAAGATCCGAATCAGCCAAGGTCCGAATAAGCCACGGTCTCGCGGGAAGTTGCGCGTGAGAACGAGATCCCTGGCGCCGATTATGATTTGCTGGTAATCCGAGAACAGTTATTTTAACGATTTAACACAGCGTTTAAACGCCTCATGTATGTGCATGACACAAGTATTCGATGTCTTCTTTGATATTAAAGCGATTTTTAACTCTGAACACACAGACATAGACTAGATTCTAACAGTCAAAACAGTTGCGCGCCGAAACGGCACTCATTCTAAGTAGAGTAAAAAGTGTCTTACAAAATTACTGTTAATTATCTATCAGCTGGTTATATCATTATGTCTGTATGAATATTTGAATATGTTAATTTCTTTTTCATTTAACTACGTTTACATAATAAATATCACACACGATATAATCGGGTTTCTGAAAAAGTATCTTCGCAAATCGGTGAAAGATTCCCGCAGCGACGTTAAACTCCATAATAACTTCTGAAAAAGTCGGCAGGTCATGTAGTTTTTATTAGATATTTACAAATTACCTCCCTTTAACATGGTAATAAAACTAGAGAATAGATCTAGTTTTGGTCGTTTATTAGGGGATGCTGTTGATAAATGTATATATATATTGTTTTTTTGCACTTAATGCATACAGTGCATGAGGCGGTTTTGGGTCATGCTCAATGCAGACAGTGTCCGCTGTTGTTTTAGACTTTATGTCGTGTCTAAAATCTAGAAACAACAGCGGACACTTCGTCCACATTATCACGAGTAAGTGAGAGCGTGATCCGGAATACCTGTGGTACTGCCTCGCGAACTGTATGTATATTGTCGAGTATTGTTGAAATATTTGCACAGCGACGTAAAGCATAGGATACATTAATTTTGTAATTTCACATTCTCTGCTGTGGTAATTTCACATTCTCTGCCGAATTTCACATTCTCTGCCTTGGTAATTTCACATTCTCTGCAGTGGTAATTTGCATATATAGTCATGTATCTTGCCACAGTTGTTCCATTTATCAGTTTATAAAAAATACAGAAGTTATGATATTAATTATTATACCATGAACATGCAGTGATTAAATTGAATACTAACTAATTAAGACTATCTAAAGAGTGAAACAATAACCATATGCCGACATCTAAACATGAATGCACGTTAACCTTGTTTCTTAAATTCAACACACCTATGTTTCTGCTAGTAATACCACCAAATATCGTTGGCAAATGGGTGAAAGATTCCCACAGCGACGTTAAACTCCATAATCACTACCAACAAATAACTATAACTGTATTTTTCTGAAAATAGATTAATCATGTATGGGTGAAAGATTCCTGCTGTGATGTAATCCACTCGCTCACTGTAAACAGATGAAACATGAAGCAAGCTGTAGTCATGTAAACAAATGAAAGGAAGTATTGCACACTACGGATAACTATCATTATCACTTCTTTTTTTCTGTGAACAGAATAAACATGAAGCAAGCTGTAGGCGTGTAAAACAAAGGAAATGATGTCTTGCACGCTACGGACCCGTCTCCAAAAGAGTCGAGTGTTCCAGCTGTCTGGCCTGTCTGTAGAGGACAGGAAGGAGTTCAGCAAGATTATAAACCACCTCGGCGGCGTCTGCTTCAACACTGAGGTGAGTGACCTTCAGAATGATGGCCGACTTTGTGTCACGATTCAGTGATTGAAATTCACTTTCTTTTAAATACAAATTCTCAAAATGTAATAATATCGTATGTTACTGTCTTCTTATCTAATACATAATAGAGATAATAATGAAACAATTCACGCATCAATGCTCAAAAATCTTATTGTATAATACAAAACAAAATTTTAGCTTTCTACAAGTCCTCAGAATGACTTCAAAGTTGGGCAACCAGATTTGGACATTTTGGCTCAAACTAATTGTCAAATTCTGAATCCGATTAAACATTTTTGCAAACCTTACATATTTTGAGATAAAATGTTTGTCCTTTCTCATGTCACCTACCGGTAGCTGCAATTATATGCATTTAAGGCATTATCTGGGCGGGTGGTAGCTCAGTGGTAGAACGTTCAGACTTCGGAGCCAAAGGTCCCACGTTCAAATCCTGTTCCGGGAGCCCAGCATCAATGTTCGTGAAAGTTACCTTTCTGAAATGATATTGATAGGATACACTGTCTGTAGAGTGGTAATGCAGATATCCTTGGTCTGTCAGTATGCTACAGATGTTGCAGGTTTCCTCCTGCCCTAAACTGACATGTCGTGATATAGTGAAAGAATCTTGAAAATGCCTCTAAACCCAGATATAACAAAAAGGCATTATCTGCTCTCTATAGTTTGGCATCAATCACTAACAGACTAGGAAAACTTGCAACATTGTCGTTGAAAATGGGTGAAAGATTCCCGCAGTGACGTTAAACTCCATAATCACTCACTCGCTTGCAACATCGAATGACTTTGGTCAGCACATGAACAGGCCCAGAGATTACGAAACTGTTTTGGGTTCAATTTCATACTCAACTCAAAGTTTTGTTCACAAACTAAATTTTCGAGCTTGAATATGAAACATTACTCCAGAAATGTTATCATCATATATCTGAAAGATTCCCACTGTGAAATAAAACAATAACTCGCCTGCCCAGAAATTTTGAAATCTCTGGGCTAAGTTGTAAATAGGGGATCATTGGAACTTGCAACATTGAATGTTTTCGCTTGGACTCCATAGTCTCGGAGGGTGAAAGTAAATAGTTTAAATCTAGACTTGCTTATCTGATCTAGCGGGATTTTTTCAAAAGGAGTATTTGGGTGAGAACAAGGTATGACACAGACTAGTTTTCGTTCAGCACATGAACAGGTTATAAAGAAGGAATCATTGGATGTGTTTTTTTCAGACCTACAAAGTGAGCTGCACCCACCTGGTATGTGGACGGTTGTCCAGGAGTGAGAAGTATCTGGCAGCGTGTGCGACAGGTAGGACAAAACAGGAAGGACAGCAGGACTTCATCCTTACAGCCAGTTTAGTCCTGGGGGCAGATTTCCTTGGTGGAAGGGGAGCACCATCATGTGTGACCACCAGGATAGACTATCCATAGTCTCAGAGGGTTAAAGAAAATCAATAATATATAACTTATATTGATTGGTATCTAGACTTGCTTAACTGATCTAGGGGATGTTTTGAATAGGAGTATTTTGGTGAGAACCGGGTGTGACACAGACTACCACCAGTATATTGGGTAACCAGCTACCTTATCCACATATGCCACTGGTTTTCAATATTTACTATTTTTTTTATATGTATAGTTAGGTAGCTTTATTGGTACCAGGAGTCTTGAATGGTTATTTTGACCATGTTCAATAATTAGAGTTATCTCCCTTAGTCTATTAGACTAGAAAATTGAGATATTACAGTACATTACCATCTGATTGTTCGGGTTTTACCGGAAATGTAAACTGCAATGGAATTTGGTGAAAATATATTTGGAGGTACAAAAGTGATTATATGTGCATGTACTTTGCATTTCTGACTCCAATTTGGTTCAAAACGACAACTTAATCTGTGATTGTATGCCTTTAAGTCCCAGTGCCATCCTATGCCCAGTGATGTATTTTTACGCAGTGCTGCACTGATGTATGCTAAAATAACGTCCTGCTTCACAGTCAACAGGATTATCATTGATAGTCGAAAAAGGAGAGCATCATTATCTGACTTTGCATGATTCCATGGCGTGGGTGGTAGTGCAATGGTAGAATGTGGACTTTGGATCCCGGCATCAATGTTTGCGAAACTTACCTTTCTGACGCGATATTGATAGGATGCACTGACTGTAATGTGGCAATGCTGTTATCATCCTTGGTCTGTCAGTACCAGCCGGTGCTCACAGGTTTACTGCAACAATCAATGTTATGATGTTGCAGGTTTCCTCCTGCCCTAAATTGACACGCCGTGATATAAGTGAACTAATCTTGAAAGCGACTCTAAACTCCAATAAAAAAAACAACAACAAAAAACAGGTTAAAAGTCTCTTTTTTCCTACCCTTTAGGAAAAAGCTGTGTCTGCCTATGGGTGTAATATCAAATTGCTCTTGATAGTTCCATAACAAGCAAGCAACCATGTCATTTGAAGTTATCTCACTTTTACCATGTCTATTTATTTTTTAATTGAGGTTAGAGCAGCTTTAAAAAATCTTTCACTTGTATCACAGCTTGTCAGTTTAGGGCAAGAGGAAACCTGCAACATCCGTAGCGCTGAATCTGGGAGCACCGGCTGGTACTGACAGACCAAGGATGATAACTGCATTGCCATGGCACAGACGGCACATCCTATCAATATCACGTCAGAATGGTAACTTTCGCAAACATTGATGCCGGGCTCCCGGGACAGAATTTGAAACTGGGCTTTTGGCTGCCATGTTTATAGACAGCAGTTCAGTCAAAACACAGGCCGCAGTTTCCTATATGGAACCGAAATCATCCCCAGTTGTACGATAGAATCATGAGAATATGATAGATTAAGATTATCATCCTTTTGAGATTTCATTGAAAGATATCGACTTTGTTGCAGGCAGATGGATACTGCGACCTGAATATATACGAGATTGCAATGCGAGCCATGAATGGCTGCCAGAGGACCAATATGAGTGGAAGCCGTCATCCAGCCAATCAGATCCCTTGTTGTGTGCACCAATCAGATGGAGGCTACATTTGGTCATTGGTGGTCAGCAAGCTTTTACAGGCTGGAATGTGGCTGTGTTAGTGTCGGACATCAAGAGAGCAAGTGTGTATAAAAGGTGAGAAGAATTGTTTTGATTGTTTGTTAAATTTAGAATTTTTATATTATTAAAACTTGTTTGTTTGTTTGTATTTACATGTTCGCTACTGAATACACTTTTAAGTCCTTCAGAAATGGTCAAAAAATATTTTGGCCTCATTCAACAACTGTCCTCTGCCGATTTCTGTGAATATTCACTGTGGCTAGTGCTTTTGTCAACATTAAAATGTTTGGTACAGTTGCAACGAGGATGCTCGTAGTCGGCAGCGAACATGTTGATTATATCAGTTATGTTATTGGAAATGTTCTAAATTCTTTACCCTCAAGAATGTTTAGTTGAGTTGACAAGTTCAGAGCAATTTTATAGTTTGTTAGTGAGTCACAATAATTCATTTAGGTACATTTCATATGAATGACTTTTTGTTTACTTTTAGTACTGTTGGATCAGAAAATACAAATTTCAAATGATTGTAGTTATTTCCCTACAACCATACATAAAATCTAAATAAGTCCAGATTGAGTTTTCAAATACGCACAGAATATGCATGCGCATGTCAAAGATGAAAGCACATTTAGTGTTAGTGTAGTGTAAAGCACATTTAGTGCAGTATAAAGCACATTTAGGGTAGTACAAAGCACATTTAGTGTAGTATAAAGCTAGTATAAAGCACATTTAGGGTAGTATAAAGCACATTTAGGGTAGTACACATTTAGGGTAGTATAAAGCACATTTAGGGTAGTATAAAGCACATTTAGGGTAGTATAAAGCACATTTAGGGTAGTATAAAGCTATTAAAATACTTATCACATCCACTAGAATAATTTACAGTGATTGTAACAAATACGTAGCACAAAATATTCCCGCCATGACGAAAATCAATAATTCAGTTTTTGTTCATGTGCTTTCATCATTGACATGTGCTGATGTATTCTGTGCATATTCAAATCTCCGAGCTGGTTTTTAGCTTCCTGCAAAGACTACACATGATAGAGTCCCACTGTGACGTTGGGCTCTCACTTGCTCCTGCAAAGATACATTATGTACTTGCTCGTACCAACTTGAAAGTTACGTCTGTGCACCCCACTTTCACTTTTATTTTGTAGACTACTGGTGAGTGGTGGGGCCGACGTCCACAGTTTGAAGATGCCACTGAAGAACCCAGAAAAATTGGCTCGGGTCATCACGTACATCTTCATCGATTCCAAGATGGCCGCACGCCTCAGGGACCAGTCGCTCGAAGATTACGGGGTGCTACTACTGCGACCCGAATTCATTGGAGACTACCTTGTCAGGGTATGTTTGTAAGCACACAAAGAAACTTGTGTTTGAATCCACCTACGGGGCTTGGCAGAATTGTAAAGTGTAGGTTAACCTTTCTGATACGTGTTAGCGTGCAATGTCCCAAGGCAGTTTTCATTTTCAAGGTTGTTAAGTACCAGATTCCCACTGCGAAGTTAAGCCACAAATCACTCAGTTGTATGTTCCAGCTGGTAATATGACTGTCTGTGATTTAATCTTAAAAGCTGTCATATGACCATATTCCCATCCCTCTAAAGCCACAAAAAGAAGGCAAGAAAAAAAGGAAAGCAACAAAGTCGCAACAAATACACACTAAGACCATAAGTAAATACAAATATGATTTACTGAAATTTGTGAAAATAAAAAGTTAACCTGTAAAATCAACAACACTCGACTTGCTGATAACAACGATACTACCGTCAAGAAATAAGGGAACGCGTAATCAATGAGAGGCAACTTATAAGTACCACCATTATGAAACGCAAGGAGACATATGCAAGCCTGTGCAATATAGAATTGCCATTACATCTTCTTGCATGTATGGAAAATTTCAATACAATTACCTGACTCAGTTGTGACACTTTATGTGTCCGCATTTCAAAGTAATATAAAAATGTCAATATTATCCTTCCTTTAAATTTTGACGGCAGTATTTAAGAATGTCAATAATAATAATGTAATTTGAGTTTTTATATTACGTCAAATCCATGCTTGAAAGCTTGCTCATGGCACTACATTATTACCCCGGTCAATGGATCAACTGTCAACTTTCTGTTTTGTTTCTATTCTCAGGACCCCACCCCAGACCCAATGGACTATGTGATGTCCCGTGTGTTGTACTCGGACAACAGCAGTCATGACGTCATGTCCTCTCAGATGTCCTTGCAGTCGTCCGAGGGGAGTGGGAGATCAACGTCTGCAGCGAGTGGGAAGAACGTCTCCCTGGAGCTGTGCCCTGGCAACCCCGACGACTCTCCGAGCAGATCTCTGTTATGCCTAGAACTGGTCCATACCAACTCGGTGACATCTTCGCCGAGCGTGACGGGATATGAAGCCAGAGAGGAACTTGCAAATGGTTCTGACATCAAAGAACGTGCTACAGGTTGTGTGTGGACATCTGAAGATTCACCAAGTGACAGATTTTGTGCAGTTTCGTCTCTACCGGAAAGAAGGAAGTCGTCCAGGCTTGTAGAAAAGCTCTGCGACGGTCGTAAAAGGTCAAGGACACGTGGTGCAAATTCGATGCTTGGAATTGAGTTGTCTAATAATCGAAATGTCAGGACAAAAGGAGTGCCATTTGTTGAAGATCCACGTGGAATATTGCCAAACGTGGTATCGCAAAATAAAGGAAAGGTTGCTTCCAGTTGTCGTCCTACATCAACATTAGCATTAGTTGATGGCCAAAGAAATGTGTTGAAAGAAGATGGCATAGTAAGGAAAGTTATAATCGAACCTGATAACTCAAAGGCAGAAAATCCACACAGAGACATCGGTTTATCAGTTTCGGCTGTTTGTCTTGACCACACGCGCCGATCGTCTAGACGGTTGTCAGGTCACAGTGCATCATTTCCTTCTGCCAAACCAGCGAAAGTTTTGCGAGACAGCACGAATACCAAGATGATACAAACAAGAACTCTAGTTCTGTCCCAAAAGTCCCAAAATAATTCTCATTCCGATGCTAGTCAAGGAGAGAAACCTGTTGTTGAACCACAGAGCGTGACGATGTCCTTCAATGCATCTAGACATTTGTCTACCCAAAGACTAAACGAGAAAAGGAAGGCATCAGTACTTACAGAGCCATGTGAGCTTGCTAAACTGAGGACAATTACAGGCAATGCAAGCAGGTCCTTTGTCTCAAAAGCCGAATCGGTTAAATTGCAAACATTTTCTGGAGTTGAAAAGGACATAGTTCATCTCAACAGTAATGTTAAAGGTCTAGGCAGAAGCTCTGTGACGGAGGATTCTACAGCATTTGTGAAAGGAGGGAACATTGCAGCCATGCCATCGTTACAAGATCCAAGACCACTCTCGGGGATAGATCAGTCTTGTCCTGCTACAGAATTGCTACAGACAGACCCCATCACAGAAAAAGTGAAATACGATTCTGCAAGACAGTCTCTCAAGATGATGCATTCACAGGATGCTGTCGATTCATCAAGTCAAGCCAAAAGTCCCGACCTTGTTAATTTCCAACACTTGTCGAAAAGTTTAATTGACTTGGTGGTTAAACAGCCATTGGTCGTACTGACCAAAGTTGACTCTCAGCTTCGTTCCATTTCGCCAACGGCAAGGGAAAAGTTTTCTGCACTGAGGCCCATCCACAGAAGAAAGTCGAAGCGCGTGAGTTGCCGTATCAAGTCATTGACGGAAGTGCCCTCCCCGTCTTCTGTGAAGTCGGAGCCACCAAAGATTCCGTCGTGCATGGTGCCGTACTTCGGGAGAGGAGAGTCACAGCCGAGTCCAGGACTGTCCTACTGCCGCTCTCGAGTGCCGGCGAGAAAACTGTCCACGAGGCTGACCTCAGAACGCAACATCGGCCGTTCACCATCAATGGTAAATCTCTGTGATGGGCGTAATCAAGAATTTGTGACGATCTCTACGAGTGCTGTATCAAGAACATCGTCCCAGAGTTTGCTCGGATGTGAAAAATCCCCTTCCACTCAAGTAAGACTGTGCGAACGAGACAAACAAGATCACATGAGGCCCTCTAAGGGTGCTGTACCAACTCCAAGAAGATCGTCCTCGAGTTCGCTAGGTTGCGAGATGATGTCACCATCTGGTCTCTCAAAATTGCAACGATCTTCTCAGAAGTCACTTGCTGATTTTGGGTTCAGTTCTGCTCTGAAGAATGTCCGCTCAGTTCGGCTCCACAGTCATGGGTCTGGTTTCTCATCTCCAGAAGGTCCTAGTGTCTTTTCTCCAGAATGGTTGTCAGCTGAGATGAGGAGAAAGAGAAAAAGTGGTAAGAATTAGGTTTAGAATTTCATGAGAATTTCCAAATTTTCATTATAAATTTGGCGGAAGCGTTCTAGTGGGACCAGATTCCTCAATCAGGGTTACGAAACTTTGTAGAAATTCTACAAAGTTTTGTAACCATGCTTGAAGAATTGGGTGCCATTCTTCTTCCAATGTGTCTGCAAGTTCTTGGAGACTACCTGGAGCCTGTCCAAAAAAGGCTACTGGCCCTTAATTAATTTTGTGGAGTATATACATTTGTTACAATATAAATTAATTCATTGGGGGCCATTACTACGATGTTTATCTAGCTGAACCAGGAGTGAGTGAGTTGGTATTAGAACAAAAATCTTTAGGTTTACAGTGTGATATGTTTGCTGTGCTTTCCAGAATGCAAATTAAAATGTATCTTTAAAATCATAATCAATTTCAGAGAAAATTGTTCTGGTTTCTAATTATTTTGTTTATTATTAAAGTTTTCACTGTCCAGCCTATAACAAGATCTACAACAGCAAGTTTACATGGCAGATAAATGCTTGTATGTACATCATTGTGACATGATATTTAAATGGAAGTAAAATAATTGTCTTTCATGACTAGATACAATTTTGGAGAGACCGATGACTTCCGCTGCCAAGATTGGTAAAGCTGAGTCCATTGCTGCAGAACTGACAAAGACATCTACCAGTGTGGAGAAATCTTCAGCTGTCTCGGGTAATTCTAGTTTGGTGTATCAAACAGCATGTTGATGTGCACCAGGGCATGATTAATATAAAGCACCATCAGAGTTTAAGGGAACGATGATATTGATATGTTTATATTACTATAAAATGTGGACACATGAAGTGGTATACTATAAAAAATTAGTCAATTGATTCAAATTAATTTTAATGAAATTTACAATACATGCAAAAAAATGCATGGGCAATGATAAACTTGTGTGTGCTTTCACCTGGGTTGTGTAATACTGGTCCATATAATTCACCTCTCTTTCAATGAAAAACTGTATTATAATTATGTGTTCCCTTATTTTTTGATTATAGTATAATTACAAGTTGGTCACCTTCCAAAGACAAGACTTGCACTTGATGCTTGTTCCATAACATAACCAAGTTTTGTATTGGATATATTGTATATTTCTTGTGTAGTCAATTACTATTTGGGCACTTTTCTATGAACTGAAATTGCACGTTGTTCCATTTACACTGACTAATGTTAGTGAAGTTGTGACTAGTTAAGACGGGAGAGGGTAGAATCTAGAAGAAATTTTAGAAATAAGGATAGTCTCGCCTTTTTAAAAAATATCTCTTTATCATAGGAAATTTATCCAAGATAAAAATTATCTTTTGTGTACACTTATGGTGAATCCGTCTTATATAACAAAATGGAAAGTAATGGATTTTTTTTTTTAATCCAATAAATCGGGCGAAATTCGCTGATTTATTTGTCCAGGGGTTGATGTATTTGCACTGGACGGGACTTACACTAGCCTTGTTTTCTGCTGAAATCAATTGTCTGTTGCCATGCCTGAATAAACAACAAAAGAAACAACAGTAGTTGATAAGTATAAATATAACAGTGCAACTCAATAATATGAACCATAGCATCACTTGTCTGAATATGCTGAGCACTATATCGATGGATATAACAATGGCACTGTTCATATGCTCTGAGATTCGTCCTATACCTTTGACTAGAATTTTGAAATGGTGCTGCTTTGAATCAGAAATGCAGATGATGTCCAAATCTGTGACGCCTGTCACTGTTTCCCTTCCACAAGTGTGTGCAGCTAAACGGAAGATATTCAACGTGGACGATGAACCCACGAGTATGCCAGCAGCTAAAAGGATGAAGGTAACTTTGTTCATTTTCATTGTTGTCATTTGTGCTGCCATGTTCTTGGTTCAGTAAGATAAAAATCAAGACAACCCAATTTAATTATTTTCATGTGTTTTCTGTAGGGCATTATTGAATATCCTGCAAAAATAGGTCTGTACAACATCCTCCGTGCATAGTGAGATTTATGTTATCTTATGTGTTACCATTGACCACAGTGTTAAAGATGTTAAGATCATAATAGGATTCGCTGTCTGTACCGTAGCAGTGGTCATCATCCTTGGTCTGTCAGTACCTGCCGGTGCTCGCAGGTTTACTGCAACATGCAACGCTATGGATGTTGTGGGTTTCCTCCTGCCCTAAACTGGCAAGCTGTGATATAAGTGAAATAATCTTGAAAGGGGCTCTATCCCCAATTTAAAAAAAAAAAGACATAGAGATTTTTGGAGGTGGGGTGTGTGGCCAGGGTGTGTGGCCAGGGTGTGTGGCCAGGCTGTGTGGCCAGGCTGTGTGGCCAGGCTGTGTGGTGGCCAGGCTGTGTGGCCAGGGTGTGTGGCCAGGGTGTGTGTGGCCAGGGTGTGTGGCCAGGGTGTGTGGCCAGGCTGTGTGGCCAGGCTGTGTGGCCAGGCTGTGTGGCCAGGGATGGGATGTTGGGTGTTGACGTTATTTTTTCATTCTTATATATACTGTGACCATATTTTAATGGTTTTACTGGATTTTACATTTTAATCAAATGTTTTAGTTAATTTAAACATTTTTAATAGATAGAATTTCCAGTTTCTGTGATAAAGCATAATTGGAAGTATCATGTATAGGTGAACGATTCCCGCTGTGATGTAAAACAATAATTCACTCACTCTAATTGAAGTAAATACGGTGGTTCCTGATTTTATTTTATTTGCAGCTAACCCACCCGCTGATTCCTTGGCGTCCTATGGTTTCTGCTCCGAATAATTCACATCAACAACAGGTATTATTTTACTGTTTGATTTCAGAAAGTAATGGAAATGCACCTTTAAATTTAGTATTATTGATAGTAAGCAATATTACAATTAGCTTTAATATTTAGTTGCATGTACAAGTCAATTGCATAATTAAAGGAGCTTTGCTGTTTGCTTACAAGTAACATATTGAAGTGATATTAATTGATATCGTCACATACCCGCAGCTGAGTATGTGGATTTGTGAACAAAACAGTTGAGCATGAAATTGTACTCAAGAAAGTTTCATAACTTCTGGCGCCGTGACTACTTTTCATGACATCTGCGTACATGTTCAAGGGTCAGAGTTCATCAGAGTTCACAGTTCCCAGCGCAATGCGGAGCTCCATCACCAACCTGATCAACGTCAGCACTGAGGACGACTTCCACCTGGCCGCCCTCACACTAGCCGAGTCCTCCGCCCACAAGTACCCGTCCTCCGACACCCTTAACACCCTCATGACCCGCATCCTGCTGGTGAGCATGTGACCGACATGTGGCCCACATGTTCTGGAAGACTCCCACAGCGACGTTAAACTCCATAATCACTCGCTGAATGTTTTTGTTGTTGATATATGTTGGTTACAAGATGGACATTTTTACATTGTTAGCGAGGTATTTCTTTCTACCTGTGGTGGTCACCAGATACTTCTTTTACATGTATTGTTCATGGGTTTGCTTTTTCCTGATGTGTGCTCATCATTACAAAAATAAACCAAATTAAGCTTCAAATTACACAGATAAATCAATAAATTCATATGCGGGTGGTAGCACAATGATAGAATGTTGGATTTCAGAACCAAATGTCCTAGGTTCAAATCCAGTCTTGGGGACCCGGCATCAATGATGTGATCATGATAGCCAATCTGTAGAGTGGCAATGCAGTTTCCATCCTTGGTTTGTCAGTATCAGCTGGTTCTTGCAGGTTTACTGTAACATACAGTGCTATAGATGTTGCTGGTTTCATCCCATCTTGAAAGATTCTTTTTCTTTAAAGTTGATCTTGTTTATGTTTATTAAAATCGTGGCAGATGGTAGTGCAATGGTTAGAACGTTGGACTTTGGAGCCAAAGGTTCCGGGTTTAAATTCCATCCTGGGAGCCCAGTATCAATGTTCGATAAAGTTACCTTTCTGATGCGATATTGATAGGATGCACTGTCTGTAGAGTGGCAATGCAGTTATTCATCCTTGGTCTGTCAGTACCAGCCGGTGGGGTGGGTGGTAGCGCAGTGGTAGAACAATTGGACTTCGGAGCCAAAGGTTCCAGGGTCAAATCCCGCCCCGGGGGTCCGGCATCAATGTTCGCGAAAGTTACCTTTCTGACTCGATATTGATAAGATGCGATGTCTGTAGAGTGGCAATGCAGTTATCATCCTTGGTCTTGTCAGTACCAGCCGGTGCTCGCAGGTTTACTGCAACATTCAGTGCTATGGATGTTGTGGGTTTCCCCTGCCCTAAACTGACAAGCCGTGATATAAGTGAAAGAATCTTGAAAGCAGCTCTAAACCCCAAATAAAAAATATATAATAATAATTAATAAACGCACATCTGTGAATGTTCTGCAACAAACAATTTGTTTTCAGGAGGCCAAGTCCACGTACGTCTCTGCGATGGCGTACAAGGTTCTGATGAATATCCTCAACACTCACCCTCCGTGCGACACTCTGATGAAGTCTGTCTACCTCAATGCTCTCTGCAGACTGGACGAAGCTCACGGCATGGGAGCGTGGTCCTTCGTAAACTCCGTAATTAGGTGCGAGACCACCGCAAGGAAATATCTCAATACATTTTGAGTTTTGGGTATTTTATGCGTGTTCACTACTGTCCCAGTTGTGTTTAAAAAAGGTGTTTGTTTTTCAGGTTTAAATGCGAAAATAAATGGACGAAGAATTTACCATGGTGGTTTGATCCAATGATTCGGGTCCAATTTCTAATCTGGCCCTGAGATGTGAACAATTTGTCTGCATTAATGTTGGTTTAATGAATATTTTTTGTTTGGAATGTAGTATTCCACTTGATTTAAATATTATAAGGACTAAAATATTCCATTTAAAAGAATTTCACGTTATCTTCCATTAATGATCAACAGTACTCTTGAGAAAGTGTTTGAAATCACAGAATCTTTGCCTATGGTACATTGAAAGAATTTGCCATGCATAGCTAAAATAATACCACAAGTGGTGTTAAACGATGCAAAATAACTTTAATGTGACGAGGACTTTGAAATTACTGGTGAACTTCAAATCCCTCCATTATCATCGTGTATGGGTGAAAGATTCCTGCTGCGGTGTAAAAGTATAACTCATTCACTCACTGAGCCCTCAGTATAGTTCTTGGATTTCATTTCAGTGGAGCAATGTCTGCCGAAAATCTGTTTGCTCAAGAGAAGAATGTCCTTCTGCTCAAGTTTGTGGTTGCCGTATTTCAGCGCAATATTCAAAGTTTTCTTAACAGGTACTGTCCACAATTTTTCTTGAAAAGGTTTTCCTAATTGTATAATTCTATGGAAACAGTATCTTCTCTATATTACCATGAGATCACTTCGGAGAAAATTTAGTCGCTGTTCATTCTTTGTGTTATCTATAAATGAATATGTGTCAGTTTTAACAATCAGGAAACCTGTGACATATTTAGTTTGCGATTTGATTTCTGTGTGACATTATTTGTTTCAGCATAGTTTCTGCCACTAAAGGCATTTTTGTTTGTTTGAAAATTCTATTGGAGTACTTTGTAAACAAGCAGGAAACATGTGACAACCTTAATTATCCTAATAATTCGAACAGGAGAAAAGAATTAAATTTGTATCTGTTCGAATTATTAGATCAATACAAAATTTGAAAATGATTGGTGTTTGTATAATTAGGGACAACCAAAGTAAAAAAATATGGTTGTAAATGAAAGGGTAAATAAATGTACGATTTAAAAAATAAAAATAAAATATATATATATAGTTTATAAAGATTGTTGAAAAGATTTAGTGTTCATAATTAGAAAATTATGATTTGAAAAAAGTGATCATGTTCATATGTTTAGGGTGGAGAAAAAAATATTTTCACCCGATTATTTTAGGTATTTGAACTATTACAGGGTTCAAATTATTAGGGCAATTACAATATTTGGTTCTGATTTAATTTCTGTGTATCATCACATCGGCATGTTTCAGCGTGAAGTCTGACGCCAAGGAATATAGCAGGAACACGTTACGGTCATGTCTGCTGGTGCAGTGTCTGTGGTATCCGTCCTACACAATGTTTCCAAACATGCGTACACAACAGCTTCTGCAGGCGTTAGAGCAGTGTCTGCTTCTACCAGAGGACTTAAAAAAGGTGAGGCTCGTGAAATAATATAGCTGTGGCATTGTGTGGGGTGTGCATTTTGTGTTATTTTTACCTATTTTTTATAAATATTTATTCCAGTAGTAATATCTGTATACATTACATAGATCAGAGAGGTTGAAATCGTGAAGGTAAATCTAAGGCTTGCCAAAATATTAAATTATTTCTATTTCTTTTTTACCTGTTCAGCCAACTACTACATGTTGAGACAAGTGTTGTAGTGTAGTGTATGCTATGTATTGTGGGCTGAACACAGCCCAGATCTCTCGCAGTTCAGTTGTAATTTTTAGTACCAACCTGTACTTGCAGGTTTACTGCAATGCTAAACACTACAAGTGTTGCAGGTTTTGTTAACTCAAAATCCATGATCTCAGGAAGTAACCATGAAGGAAAATATAAACACAAAAAATCTCAACATTTGATCAGAACAAATTCATGATGAAGGAGAGAAAAAAACACACAACAAAACAACAACAAAACTTAACACTTGATCAGAACATATTCCGTATTTTAAAGGTAAAATAACAAACACAAGTATGACATTGGCCCTTTTAATATTTCCTTTTTTTAAAAAAAACAATGGGAGAAGCTACAAACATTTGTCAATGTTGCGAATGAATTCCAGAGCCAGGTGCTACAATGCCTCGTCAGTTTGGTTTCCATGGCAGCAGAGTGTTGCCGGGTTTCAGACCAGGGTTGCCTATCAACACGGTCACAAGAGATGGGCGAGAGGACATCACTGTTTGTAAGCGGAGTCAGCAGGAAGATAATTGGTGAGTGGAGTTGCGTTTAACATGAAATACATAAGCTACTCGTTTCCTAGGGTGTGTTCTGTGTTCAGTGTTCTGAGTACTCCGGACAGACAGTTTTGTCAATGGAACAACACACACACACTGTCCAGGAACTATGTAGACTGTACTCACTGGCGAGGTGGTGCAGACCGCACAGGGAAAGTAGAGTGATGTCACCACTCTTGCCATCTTGCTTGTGCAAGAACACTTCACACAGTTGAAAGGAACGGGCCATTGGTGTACAGCAAAGGGAAATGACTCTAGGAGAGATGAATTGTTGAATGAGTAAATCACTGTTTGCATTATTCTAACAATTTGTTGCTGATCTTGGTCCTGTCAAAGAATTCAAAATTAAATATGAAAATATCGATCAAGAGTGATCACTGATATGGGGATTATCTAACTGATTAAATAATGCATTTTCATAGATATCAAATTTATCTATTTATTCAGGTAAAAAAAAAAAATCTAAGTATTAAAATACCAAATTAAATGTACACACAATATTAAGAAGCAAATTTCTGGGGTTTTTTCTCCCCAGGGTCGTGTTTGGAGAACGAGACACTATTATTAATGATGCTACAGAACCTGGCTCCTGATTGGCTGCGTCTCCGCATCTGTCAGGTAAACATTCCTGTGTGCCATTATTAAATATAGATAATTTCATTATTTCTATAATTTATTGAGTATTCATGGTCCATTTGATGACCAACATCCAGAAATTCATATTTCTTAGTGGGAAATTTATAATAATTATTAAATTTAAAAAATAAGTTGCCAACTATAAGTAAAAAAATAAATATCAGGGCACCTTTAAATGAAGCTCTCTGGTCCACTAAAAGAGCATAGTGCTCTTATAGCTATCTGTCTTGCTGGCTGCTACAAGAGCGCTTGGTGGATGGATGTGAAGACGTGCCCAGGCATAAATTCAGTATTATTTTCTTAGCCTTAGTCCTAAAATATGTATACAAATTTGAATGTAATTTGTTTTTCAGCTGTTACTTGGTACAATGGATGACTATTTGCTTGTCGATAGCTTGGATGAAGGAAAGCTGTCGCTTACCAAAATAGTAAGTGAGATTGGGCCACGTTATTAAATATTAGTGTTTGAAATTAGTGGGTTCATAGTGATATTTAGAAGAGTATGAGATTTAAAGTTCAGTAGCGTTTATGGAAATATGCTGTTAGCTTTATATTATTTCAACAATGAAGAATTTCCAGACATCTACAGGTTCCAGGTACTCTTCAAAAACTTGCAGACACATTGGAATAAGAATTATAAATTCCTCAAGTCGAGTTCCAAAAGCTTCCCCACAAAATATCTGCTGGCCCTTAATTTATTTGCATTTTCCTTATTACTATATGTTTGAAATCAATCCATCTTTCAGGTGTCTCAGTACTTCTTTCTGCTGCCGAGATTGTCCAGACCGAACGGCGATAAACCACCTGATCAAACGAAACCATTCATGTGAGAGAAATCCTATAAACATATATCCATCGTTCTTGCCATCCAAACTAAAATACTCTTCGCTTAAGCTGTGCATAGGACATTTAGGATTTCTTTGGTCATTATGTTTTATTATGAGTACTGCTCCAAAGTATTTAGTTCTATTGCCGCTCAACCCATTGCATGTTTCGATCCAGCCCTGATAATGTATATTCTAATTAAGGTCCAGAGGCTATCGTCGAAATGCTAAGACCGACCCGGCTACTGCCAAGGATATCGATCAGTCTTTGATGCCTGCACGAATCAACAAGAGGAATCACTTGGGTGAGATTTTTTAAATATCGCTTTTATGTTGAACCATCATTGCTAATCACTAATCCTTTTTTTCCCCCCAATTCTGAATACAAATTTATTCCCATGGTCATCAATAAGGTTTAGTTTATCAGACTTGGTATTTTTAGAGGAAAGGAAGTTGGAATTAAATTTGTGACGGTATTTGTGGAATGTGGTGGTGTAGAGGTAGTCAGTCAATGCCTCATTACCCTCAGGTCCTGGATTCGAACCTAGCATGATGCCATCGTGCAGCAGTCTTGCTTAGATCCACATTGCTCCAGTCCACCCAACTGTGAATGGGTACCTGGTAGTATGAGATTAGAATTGTGAATGTTAACCGTCTAGCGCCTGAACTGGCAGCTTGGGTTGTATTATACTCCCCAGGGAGTTGAGAATGTGAAATGAGTGCACATTTATCCATTGACTGGGGTAATAAGCTTACTTCAGATCATGGATTTGGCACAATATAAATGTTCACATTATTATTAATATTATACTTAACTGACCAATTGTTGTGTTTTCATAGGTGAGACGGCTCTCCATGTGGCGTGCATCAAAAATGATGTAACGAGATTGAGACAGCTTCTTCAAGTTCCTGGTGAGTGGGTGTGTGTACTCAAAATCGATTTATGTCGCTAATTATGCAAATTTATCAACTAGTATGTAAAAACATGATTTACCTAATATAGCCCCTATGCAAATATACTCAACAATATAAATTAAGGGCCAGCAGATATTTTGTGAACTTAGCTTGAGGAATCTAGTGCCATCATTCATCTGTCTGTCTGTAAGTACTTGTAGAGTACCTGGAGCTGTAGACATTTAAAAATGCTTAGAATATACAGCTAAATTTAACTGTACAAAAATGCTACTGGCCCATAATTAATTTTGTTGAGTATATTATTCATCCTCGCACCACAGGGGTACTTAATTCCATTCAGGACTCACTTCATGTGGTACCCCTGACACATCTTGAGGGAAACTTGCAAAAACAGCCAACCAATTTTCCCCGATGAATTTTGTGTAAAAATCTATCCAATGTAATGGATTTTATCATTGTTCTATTTATAGCTCCTAAACTGTTTACGCAAGTGTCTCTATAGATATATGTGTCCGGGGTACCACATGAAGTGAGTCCTGAATGGAATTAAGCACCCCTGGGGTGCGAGGATTCCTGTTACCTAAATTCTGTGAAGATATGGTAATGTGAATGCTAACCTAGAACTATATAAAAAAAAAAAAGCAGCTTGGGTAGTATATTCCCCAGGGAGTTTATGCGAAATGAGTACACAATGATATACTTTGTGCATTATATGCTATTACAGAAGGTTTTTTTTCTATTCCATAACCCATTGTTATCTTTTCCAAGAAAACGCTTGACAAGTGGAAATCCATTATTTTCTGAATTTCTAAGCAAACTTCACATATCTCACAAACCACTCGTACAGTTTTGTTACGTCCATTTTGAGGAAATTTTGGGTGACAAGCTCTCATAAAATATTAGGTTGAAGTAATTTCTTCTGTTGTCATTATTCTTTTGTTGATACCTATGAGTGAAATATTATTCTTGAAATCTACTTTATCGTTTGGCATTTTAATCTATTTCGTAGATTATCTTTGTCATGGAATGACAAGACCAAAAAACTTTAAGTATTTTGAGTAAGTATTATTTTATGCAGAGGGGTGACATCCGAAAGAAGGAATAGACAAAAAGGTTTAATTTCCACGTGCTGATGCTCTTCTTCACACACCCACACGTGCAAATTGAGCCTATTTGTCTTTAGCCCCACAACCAAAACTGATGGGATATTGACCGATACACTTCGTAAAGTATGGGTATAACTCTTACTTACTATCATCAATATTGTGTGTTTCTGCTGACCAGGCATCGAGATTAATGCGCGAGACAACGCGGGATGGACGCCGCTCCACGAGGCCTGCAACAAGGGCCACATGGAGTGTGTGGAGGCGGTACTGAAGTACGTCCCGGCCCGCACAGTTGACACGTACTTCAAGAAAGGTGAACTTTGAACTTTGCCCTGCTGACCAGGGATGTATTCAGGCTGCACTACATTTCACTACACTACACTACACTACTATTTTTTTTTACAAATTAGTCCCTGGCTGAACGGGTTTGTAGGAAAATAGCAGGAAATCGGTTTGCACATGCGTCCAGTCCAGTCGTTTCATGCTTTGGGTTTTCCTACAAAACAGTACAGGGTCTAAACCTGTTGTGAAAAGTAGTACTGGTGGAACGCCTTCTGTAGCACTACCTAGTGGTATGTAGTGAATAGTAGTGTAGACTGAATGCACCCCTGATGCAGATAATGTACTGTGATGCATTTCATAGAATATATACTGAAAGTGGCAAGATCATCTTTGCAAGAGTTCTCGCAAATAGGTGAAAGATTCCTGAAGATCGTTCACTCACTCACTCACTCACTCACTCACTCACACACACTCACTCACTCACTCACTCACTCACTCACTCACACACACTCACTCACTCATCCACCCACCTAGTTGGCCACTCACTCACACACACACACACCACACACTCACTCACCCACCCACTCACTCACTCACCCACCCACCCACCTAGTGGCAGCCACCGTTGGCCCAACGGCTTTTTGGCCGTTGGCCACTCACTCACACACACCCCACACACACCACACACACACACACTTACTCACTCACTCAGACACTCACTCACTCACACATACACTCACACACACTCACTCACTCACACTCACTCACACTCACTCACTCATCCACCCACCCACCTAGTTGGCCACTCACTCACACACACACACACCACACACTCACTCACTCACCCACTCACTCACTCACTCACTCACCCACCCACCCAGTGGCAGCCACCGTTGGCCCAACGGCTTTTTGGCCGTTGGCCATTCACTCACACACACCCCACACACACCACCCACACACACTTACACACACACACACACACACTCACACACCACACACACACTCACCACACACAAACACCACACACACACACTCACTCACTCACTCATAGTGGCAGCCACTGTTGGCAAAAAGCCGTTGGCCACTCACACACACACACACACACACACACACAAACACACACTCACTCACTCACTCATCTTGAAACATTTAATTAACATATGAAAACAAAAAAAATCTATATTTGGAGGAGTATTTCTAGAACTGTTTGCAGGCAAAGATTCGTAAGAAAAAATGCAGCAGCCGACAATCTGTCATGTCAGTTTCACATATTTCTGATTGCGATAGATATGCACAGGATAAATACATAGAGAATACTAATTCTATCATCTACTTCAATTTTAATCAAATCTTTTGGCATATTTTTCATGTTGCTTTTCATTTTAAACCATCTATAGTATAATTAAATATTATTCGTCATGTATAGGTGAAAGATTCCCGCTGTGACGTAAAACTATAATTCACTTATAATTACACCCGTATCTAATGCTGTGTTCATTTGGTGTTCATGAATATTATTGTGAATTCACCCGTTCCAACCTGTGAACACGCCGTCACCAAATGGAGAGTAAATGTTAGTCAACGACTCACCACTCATATTAATGTATTTATATGATAAATCTATATAAATACAATAGCAACTTAAGTATGTACATTTAATTTGTCTACACAAGTAGGTTGGGCAACAAGCTACCATTTTTGTATTTTTTATTGCGAGATAATATGAAAAGAAAAGAAAAAGAAAATATAATATAATATAAAAATATTGAAAACCAATGAGACCTGTGGAAAATTTAGCTTGTTGCCCAATATACTTTTGTAGACAAATCAAATATACATATTTTCAGGTAAAATAAGTTTGACCATGAAATATTTCAACAGACCATAATTTTATGCCGTTAATGTTTTTAGTTTTTCCAAATGAACACATTTGTTCTCAATATTTGATCACTTTTTTTTGGTGCTTTTCAGAGATAATGTGTAGAAAAGCTGATCTCCTAGCAGCAACATCGGATGGCATCACCCCTCTTCACGACTCTGTTATGAATAACCGTCTCGATGTTTGTCGTCTTCTCATTCGACACGGTGGTAAGTGGGAACTTGCATGATTTTTAAAAACTAGATTTGGGGCCGGGTGGTAGTACAATGGTAGAAAGTTGGATGTAAGAGCCAAAGTTTCCAGGTTCAAATTTTGCCCCAGGAGCCCGGCATCAATGTTCGTGGAAATTACCTCCGACGCAATATTGATAGGTACTGTCTGTACCGTGGCAATGCAGTACCAGCCGGTGCTTCCTCCTGCCCTAAACTGACAAGCTGTGATATAAGTGGGAACAAAATAGGATTAATTCACCGGTCCCAATTTCCCACCGAATTTCTAGTTCTAACCTGCCAAAATTTATTTATTTCATCTCTGAGCACTAATGCTTACGAGCTGCTCTGAAATGAAATTTTTCATTTAAAAATTAAAATAAATGTTTTGATTTTTTGTTTGTCAATGGGGTTTCCTTACGGTATTAGCAAACTTTCTGTTTTTGAACACTGGTTGTTTTTTCTCTCTAATTTCTGCAATTTTATTGACAAAGATACCACATTTACAATATGAAATATAGCGCAATTGGACTTCGGAAGCAATATTACCTTTCTGACACAATATTGATAGGATGCGCTCTATGTACAGTGGCAATGCAGTGATCATCCTTGATCTGTCAGTACCAGCCGGTGCTCGCAGGTTTACTGCAACATATGGCACTACAGATGTTGTGGGTTTCCTTCTGCCATAAACTGACAAGCTGTGATATAATTGAAAGAATATTGAGCAGGGTAAAAACAAACCCCAATATAAAAAAAATAAAAAAATAAAAAATAAAAAATAATAAATTCTTATTAATTTCTTATTGCAATCAATGCCATCTATCTTCTGCATCACAGGCTGTGAGCTGCTGAAAGCACAGATGTCGGACGGGAGAGTGCCTATGGATTTTGCCAGCACTCCCAGCATGCATAATACATTGTCCACTCTTCCCACTCCTAGCAAACACAGGGACCCGGTCGATTTCAACTCATCTCAAGGTAGTCTTCGAAACAAGTGCAACTGTTTTGTCTGGATATGTGTTCTCTATTATGTGATTTGTAGTAACACCTTTAGTTTTGGTTTGATCTAAATCGACAAATCGACAATTTTTCGTCGCGTATGGGTGAAAAACACTAATTCATAATCGACAATTTTGAGTCGTGGGTTTGCCAAATATAGGTGTGATTGTGCTTAATCTAACATGGGAGTGTTACTTTAACCCTCCATACTTGCGGCAACTGGAAATGCCTTAAAGAGCCATGCCTGTGCCTAATCTAGCAGGGAGAGGGTTAATGGAGATTGTTAGAGAGTATGTACATAACTGAGTGAGGTTGTATTGACTATAAATCTCATTGCATGATTATTCTTTTTCATGTAAAATCTCATTGAAAATTTAATAAAATGATAATCTTGCCGATTTGTATAGAGGAGAAAACTTCTGCAGTGATAAAAAGAAGATTATTTTGGTTAAATATAGTGAATGCATGATGAGCTGGTTTCACATTGTCCCCGGACTCAATGAATGTAGTCCCAAATTCTTAACTTTCACTGGGCTTTATTTTGATGCTTTCAGCTGTGCGTAATGCTTTAAGCGAGTATTGACATAATATGGATTTGGGTATTGACATAATATGGATTTGGGGGCTGGCCTCAGACCACAATTAACTTCCTTCTTTGTTTATCACTATTTAGCACGTACAGAAAAAATCATAGTAAATATAT
>JAUTBT010084458.1:0-70824 GCA_032361225.1 Lepetodrilus schrolli | reverse complement strand
CCCCCCGCCCCCCCCCCGCCCTCAGTCAATACAACAATACCACCATGTCAATTTGATATCTCAGCATTTACCAGTTAACAAATAGAAACCGTTGGTAGTGGAATAGAGACTTTTATTGACAGATACCATTCAGTTACTTGATTTCACTGTGGTATTGGTAATAATATATTCATGGCGACTGGACTGGAAGTTTCGCTATAGGTGAGTGGATTGTACAATATTATAATACTTGATATTAGTACTTGAATAAGTCCATGTGCTTGTATTGACTATTGTGCAGTTTATTAGAATGGATCTGAAGTTTGAGTATCAAAACTGTCAAAACTGGACATGGACATGGTATTTAATAAAACAATAAGGGGGAGGGGGGAGTCATACCATATGAATGGTGCTGAAATCTGTAATTTGCAGGGGATCCCACACATTCCTTTAACACTTCAGATTTTCAAATGACCTCCTTTACCATTCTCATTTAAGGCACAGGCACTGCTCTTTAGGGCATCTCCAGTTGCCTTCAGTATGGAGAGAGTTAAATTTGAATATTGCATCGACACTATTAGATCATCACTGGTAGTAACTATTAAAACAAATGCTGATAGAAACTATGAAAACATTATTGGTAGAAACTGTTGAACTTCATTGAAGGTTGATGACAACTTATTAAAAGTGTAATCATGATAACACATTTGAAAATGTTTGATTCTGTCGATAATGATAATTGACAGAGAGATGTACAGATGGGTTTTTTACTGGTAACTACGAACTTCATTAATGTTTGAGGATTGGACATTCACACACCTCCTTTAACTTCTGCTGTCAACAGATATTCATTTCTAAATCCAGAACACATAAACATACATGGCTTGATTTTTAAATCCTAGATTTGATACTCCGATTACCTGCCACAGGTTTGCTCCAATGACATGTGACATGACTTTACTTCCACATGTCCTTTGTCAGCACACATCGGTACCAACAACACGTCATGCAGAAACATAGCACTTACCACATACATATCGTACAGCTTTCACTATTCGTATTAGGATCCTATGATGTGTTTGTGATATCTGTTGTCGACATACACTGGAGATATATTTACAGTACAGGTAGATTAATCATTGTAAACTTGGCAGTAAAATAACATTTGGTAATTAATGTTTATTTCATTTTTCAATTATGAGAAAGTTATCCCAAATCATAGATACTGTCTGAATGTTATCCATCTAATACAGATCCTGTCTGAATTTCATACCAGAATAAATTATACGTAGATATAGCCATATGATGAATACCATACTGGTTTTCAATTAGCATGGTTAGATTATTAGACTCAAGATATTTCAATCTTGAATAAATATATATTATAAAGTTATATTATAAATTACTCATTCACTACTGCTTTTGCCAAACAATATCCAACTGATGTATTGGCAATTGGTTGTTTGTTGTGTTCATATGTTCATTATTCCACAGTGTTCCGGTGTGTATTTCCTGATACCAATCACATATTTCACACTTGATTGATGTTCTTGTGTTATCTAAATGAACAACTGTATTGATAATGTAGACTAGGGCTGACTAATAACAGAACTATCTATAGCCAGAGACCATAATATTGTATACAGTACTATATATGGTCTCTGCTAAAGCTTACTACTATAGGAAATATTGTGTTACCATACATTATGTCGATTCTGAACAATGGAACATAAGTATAAGAGCTTACTTGTATATATTAAAATATAAAGTAAAGCAAAATCCACAGACTATTGCACTAACTATAAGACATTTCTTTCAATCTACACCAATTCTACTGACTTAAACTGATAAATTGTGATAAAATACATATTAATTAATTGTTATAAAATGACAAATATCCAATTGTTAACTTTTCTACTTAAAGGCTTGTGGATAATCCCACAGCCTACAGCTTCACAGGCACTGAGAATGATAGCAGACATGGTGGAGGGCCTATCAGCTTATGTGATTAGCACGTTGTAACATGCCTGCTCTGCTTATTAGAACAGACTCGTAGCTTTGTAGTCTACACTCACAGTCCCCCCAAACAAACCACACATGATTTCTACATGGATTTGACCTACAGGGGTGTTTAGTTGTAGAAGTTATGCATTGTAAAAAATCATATTACACATGTCACGTATGTTGGACAATAGGTCCTAGCAACTAACCAACACACAACTATAGGATAACAATTTAATGTTTGGAATTTGAATATCAATCAAAAGTAGGTACCTTTTGTGTTCATCATATTTGTGTGGGTTAATATCATTGGAACTTCTGTATATCATCTGAAATGTTTTAGATTACACCAGCAGTGGTGTAGCTACTATTAGTAATTGGCCACAATGCCCATGTGTTTGCAAATGATTTTGTCTTTAGGAAGAACATCCAGGACTATAGCATTCCTGCACTCCCACTTAGTACCATGTGGTGCAAGCATTTTATTTCATTCCTGACCACACCACTGATTAGACATGTCATACAAATATATGTACAACCTAGTGGGCATTGTGTTAATCTCCATGCTTCATTTGTATTGTATCTGGAGAAAATTCTGAGTAACTGATTCACTTCTTGAAACTTTAATGGTTATGTTTATTGTGTATGGAGGAAATGGTATAATTGCCATGAATATAAAATGAATATAAATATTTATAATATATGTGTTGACACGTGGTCCTGTGTATTGCACAGAGATCACTCGGGGTTGGAGATTAACATGGTTAAGAGTGACCAGCCCCAAGTAGGGGCTACCGAGTAAAACCTGAGAATATGTCAGATTCATTCCTGTCCCACAGACTGAAAACCTATGACTGAATGCATGCAGTGTTAGGCAAGTGAATTAGTCTTCAATGCTTCTGTTCACCAAACTGTGAATGGATACTCAATGGGATGAGAAGGCAATGTGATTTCAAACCACAACAGCTTGGGTTGTATACTCCCCATGGGATTGAGAGAGAAAGTGAGCACATACTGATCATTGACTTAATCAAGGTAATAATATGTAATGACATGAGCATGCTTTTGCACAGGAATTTGGTGCATTCGTTATTCTTTGTATTATTATTATTTATATTATTTTTATATTATTCATATTTTGATTATTATTATTATTCATATTATTAATTTTATTTTTATAATAATAAACATAATAATAATAATTGTATATTGAGGAAAATGTGAACAAATCTGTCCCCTGTTGTCCATATCTATGTATGTTATCATGAAAATGTTGACTACATTAATGGCTTCTGTGCAGATACTTCATAATCAAAGATGGGATTATGGTAATCTTGAAATAGTATATCATGTAAACTGAGTTCTGTACACAAATAGATAATATTGATAAATTGCCTGGACGTACAGTATTGAATGCTACCTCCCTTCAATACATTTATCTGCTATGGATTTTGTGGTTGCTGTGATGGTGATATGTAATGCTGAATTTTATTCTTTGATGCATATGTATCTTTCTTAGTCATAGACTGTTGATATGAATTTGTCTGAATCACTTCCATATATATTCTGGGAATCAATTTATTAAGAACTAACTACGTGCACCACGCCATGCCAGCCCAGCCCACACCACATCATACAGCTTCAAACCACCCCACACAAACAACACCACACAAACAACACCACATACCAAACCACACAAACCACACCACACAAACCACACCACACAAACCACATCACACAAACAACAACTACCACCCCCATCCTCGCACATCAAGGGTACTTAATTCCGTTCAGGACTCGCTTCATGTGGTACCCCTGGCACACATCTAGAGGGAAACTTGGTCAAACAGCCAACCAATGAAATCATTTTCCCGATGAATTTGCTGTAAATATTTTTGCAATGAAATAGATTTGATCATTCTTCTATTTATAGCTCCTAAACCGTTTGCACAAGTTTCTCTCTAGATGTCGACATGGAGTGAGTCCTGAATTAAATTAAGTACTGTTAGGGTGCAAGGATGCACCACCCCCAAGGTGTGTGAGGATGCACCACCCCCAGCCAACCCCACACCTTTTTTTGTAGCACTGCCTAGCCTCATCCATGCTTCAGTAAGTTACAAAATGAACGTATCTAGACTGTTAAAGTGGCTACAAGTCTTATTATTGTCCATTAATATGACCATTGTGCTCAGATATTTTGTAGTCAGGTGGATTTGGCCCCAAGCATATATTATGGTCAGAAATATAGAGAACAATTACATGAAAGGCTTCTTCTGTTCAGCAATTCAGAGAGATTTTATTAAGTATCATGTATAGGAGTTGTACAGTGTGAGTTCAAATAAGTGGTATTGGAAATTTACCATATTACCTTTGGTACAAAGGCATCTTGAACTCAGTTTGCTTCTATCACTTGAAATAGATTGTGATATCTACTGGTATAAAACTGTATGGTGCTATTGCTACATTTGGTGTGGACCTACTGATCTTCATGTCCTACTGATTGAGTTAGGGTAAAGTATACATTTACACCTGAGGTAAAAGTGTCCTGCCAGGATCACTGAAGATCATGTAATGTTAGGCATTTGTTAGGATCACTGAGGATCATGTAATGTTAGGAGTTTGTTAGGATCACTGAGGATCATGTAATGTTAGGAGTTTGTTAGGATCACTGAGGATCATGTAATGTTAGGAGATTGTTAGGATCACTGAGGATCATGTAATATTAGTAGTTTGTTAGGATCACTGAGGATCACATGATGTTAGGGGTTTGTTAGGATCACTGAGGATCATGTAATGTTAGGAGTTTGTTAGGGTCACTGAGGATCATGTGATGTTAGGAGTGTGTTAGGATCACTGAGGATCACATGGTGTTAGGAGTTTGTTAGGATCACTGAGGATCATGTAATGTTAGGAGTTTGTTAGGATCACTGAGGATCATGATATGTTAGGAGTTTGTTAGGATCCTGAAACAGGACACATAATAAAAAACATGTTATGAATGAAATAATCTTGAAAATGACTCTAAATGGCAATTCAACCAACCAGTCACTCACCTTGTGGATTCTATTCTATTGACATAATTTCACTATCTCTGACACTGAAATTGCATGTGTTTTCCAACAACAGACATGACATATATTATGTATATGTGAACAATACTATGGAAATACTCATTAATGGTTCGGAAAAAATCTGTATTAATACATTGCCACCAAGCTTTCCTCTATACAACTTTCCACATCTCATAAATCTTTTGATATATATGTTCACTGTTAATATTGTACATTCAAGAGTGTGTATAATCTTGATTCTATTTTACTGGACTTCAAGTTGATTTTTACGAGCTATAAGTGGATCGGTCCTTGTTATTTATGATTCATTTTAGGAGAGTACTATAGCAGGAACAACTACATGTAAGATACACGTTGACCACATTGCAACTAATTTGACAAATTCAATATTTAACCCTCTCCATGCTGGTGGCAACCAGACATGCCTCAAAGAGCAGCACCTGTGCCTCGTCCAGCAGGGGGAAGCTTAAATAAACCAAAACAAAGTGTGTAATTATCATTGATAATGTTAGGAGTTTGTTAGGATCCTGAAACAGGACACATAATAAAAATAGTGTAATGAGAAAAAATAGTTTGATAAAATGGACAAGAAACAAACTAATAGAGAAGGTCTGTTCCAAGTAGTTGTGTGTGATGAGTTTTATAGAAGGTAGGGTTAAGATGGTTGTCCTGGATAAGCTTGTAGGCAATGAGAATTGGCTAGGACTGATCTCACTGAGATACAGTTATTGGGCAGTGATCATTGCCTGAGAAACTCAGATCTCAGAGTCAGATAATGTAACAAGGACACCACTGGATAGATAGACAGTGAAACTACAACAGTGTCATTGTTGGAATACTTTCTGTTTGTGAAAATAGGGTCTTGTCAAGACAACTGTGTTGTTTTTCATTGTAACACAGTACAACCTGTGTGGGGCATAAGACTGAAATACTTGGATGGTTGTGTAAATAGTCGAATTGACTGAGGAATAGCTGGTTAAGACTACACCTATGGTGTTCCATGATCAGAAGACAACCTTGTTGAGCACACATTTTCAAGGAGTATCAAGAAATGCATGAACTTGTGTGACAAACCATGGATAGCCATTTACAGTTCATAAATTCAATTCATTAAGGAGAGTTGGCATGTTCCATCCAGGACGGTGTAGCTATCATGGAGGAAATAAATGTTGGCAAAATTGGGAGATTCATGTTTGATAAACAGAAAACTGATGATGTTCAACCTAACTGTTGTGTTTGACAGTATTTTCATTTCATAATCTCTGATTCATCTGATGACTTCTCAAGGACAGGTGTCTGACATTTACAACCATGGAAATGCTGATTAAATGCGACTATTTTAGAAATTACTGTGACATCCATAAAATAAAATAAAACACAGAGAAATATTTTTGGAACAAAGAAGTACATAATATAAATAAAATAGTTTCATCGAACACTGGTGTCTCTATTTTAGATATCCATCTACACAGTGTGTTTATACAGTTGAATGTCTCTCCGGCAGCAGTGTATGGGAATACTTTGAAATCAAACACAGACCTGATTTTGCAATGAAGTAATGCACACGATCCTGAGACTGACTGTACAAGCACAGGACAAGCCCTTGTACTAGGATGTGTTACCTGACAGGGATACTGGCAGTGAGAGCACTCAGTGTATAAATCCACAGTCACAGGATAATATTAATAATAATAATCATAATGGTATGTGCATGTATATTGTGCCAAATCCATGCTCGAAAGCCTGCTCATGGTACTACATTATTACCTCGGTCAATGGATCAATGTGCACTCATTTCACCTTCTCAACTCTCTGGGGAGTATATATCCCAAGCTGCAAGTTAAGGCGCTAGAAGGTTTTACATTCACAATCCTATCTCATTCTACGTGTGTCCATTCACAGTTGGGTGGACTGGAGCAGTGTGGGTCTAAGCACTTTGTTCAAGAGCGCTACATGACGGCATGAGTTGGGCTCGAACCCAGGACCTCCAGGTTATGAGGCAGACTTGCTACCTCCAAACCACTGTGCTCCACTCGCAGTTCAGTGTTCCTCTCTTCTACAGGATGTGGACGATGGGAAGTAGTAGTATCATGGAATAGTGATGCATAGTACAGGACCCAATTACACAGGAAATAGTTTGGTTTTCTGTCATGGATTCCAACATTGGATATAAAGAATAAGTATATGTATTTCTGTGACTGAACCTCAACTGACAACTCGTACTATTCAGCGTCATCATATTACGTCCTGTACTTAGTGGGTATTGCTGGTCAGTTTGTCTCATTGGTGTACAGCTTGAGAGGTGGACATACATACATACATCTGCAAGTACATTAACGATAGCCATGTGCAGTTTTAGTGTGCCGACTTTGGTATTCTTTTCATCCCTGGATACCATCTGGGAGGAAGAGGAGGAAGAGGAGGAGAAGGAGGAGGGGTTAATGGTAATCAAGGTTGTTTGACAGAGACCTTGTAACACAATATTTAACACCAAGATCCATGTGCATTTAGTTTACTCCCATTGGAAATATATTAGTATTAATACACAGATGATAAAACAGAGGGCATTGAGAAATATACACATGTAAAACAGATGGCTATTTCTGCACAGTGGCTGCGCCTACAGACTATTTCTGCACAGTGGCTGCGCCTACAGACTGGCTGTTAACCATGTATCGAGTACCTGTGGCATCAGATAATGTGTTTCTCTTGATACAATCATTTTCCCCACAGAACATCTTTCTCGTGACCAGGAATATATCTAGCACACTTGACATAAGAACAAAATATATTATTTTACATGTAGATATGTTATAAGTTATGGTTGGAAAATCATCCCAAATGCATACATTGTAATTTTAAGAAAGAAGGCATACCCGTACCGTACTAGATATAAGCTACTATTTGGGGATAGATACTCTAATACATGCATCAGCTATTTGTCTCCATGTATTTGAGTTGTTAGTCATGAAGATGCATGGAATTGAAGTCATGTCTCCTGTCGATGGACTGTGCATTCATTTTGTATATCACAAAATAATGTACCCTGATTTCTTTGGAGCTTTATTTTGAATTTATTTTCAGATGGTTCATAGATCAGTTAATCAGATGTTGTATACATCAGTCTGTGTATGTGCAATGTATAACCTGTGCATTTTGTTGCAGACAATGGATGAAGGCAGTTTTCTGTGTTGGGGATACGGAGAGTTTGGCCAACATTGCCATGGTCAGCAGAGTGATGTCCCCTTCCAAAACAGTCACGTGGAAATGTTCAAGGGAGATAATCCTAAGCGAAGAGTTAAATATGTAGGATGTGGATCTAGTCATAATGTTGTGGTCACAGGTGAGTGGATGCTTGTGATTCTCAAGCTATTAATTCATAAAGGTAATTGATAAATATGTCCATTAGAAATTAATTATGTGCAGTCCATGAATCTCTGAAGAAACTTGACCAGTGTTTCACAGTTTGGGCATCAATCTGGATTACACCATGTCAACATGTTGAAGGCACTATTTGTTACATCATTGACACTTCACAGCATCAGTACTGTGAGGGCTATCAGTTGGCTCAGTATCCTGTACCTGCTTCTTGGAGTTCAAAACAAAACAATACAAAACAAAACACTGAATTTTAAATTGGTTTTGTTTATTACAGGGAAAGTACATGTATTATTAATTATCTGTATAATTCATAACTCATTATAGTTATTTATTTACAATGAAATATCTTTAAATCCTACATAAATTTAGATAATCTTTAATGGACCTATTTTAATTGACAAAGCCATGCCCCCTCACAATGTACACTAAATTTTGCCATGTGCTAGGTATGCAAACAGACGATAACGTAGATCCAGAACATTCCTGTTAGTATTTCGTCCACTTCTACATGACTTCATGATACCATTAATACCTGAATACAAGGTTATCACCTGCAGCATTCTTGCCTTACAAGGAATTGTTTGTCAAACATTTACCACGTGGCTAATTAAGTTATGTTCAACTTAGGCACTGTTGTATACTGATAGCTCACAATAGATTAATTACTAGTGCATGTATATGTAATCCAATTCAAACCCATTTGAACCCATTTATCAACTGAAGTGCAGTAAAATACTTCCTATCGCTAGCAATGTGGTAGACCATAGCCTTCAGGAGTTTCTTCCCTTACTCCATATTCCATTCAACTTCACTCCTAGTCTGTCATACCAGAGCTTGTTTTCTTACATTGTAAAGATGGCTTGGCACCAATGTTTTGGTATGCATTTGCCTTAAGATTAATCATTTTAAAACTCAAATGTATGTGGTACCATTTGTTTGCATGCAATTTACCACCTGGGACTTTTGAGGTTAGGAAATTACAGAATATACTATTATAAATTCATTCTATGTTCTGAACATTAAATATTTGTATACTATTTTCCAATATTTTTAAAGCAATTTGCCAGTGTTAAAGCTAGCATTTTTTTATGAATTATCAACTACACCAATTTTCACTACATTTAAGGATTGACAGCAATATTTGTTACATTCATCGAGATATGAACAGAAAAACTGATGTGCAAACTGTATGAATCCATGAAATTACTGAACAAATTGGTGGAGATTTAATGGATTTCGTGGTCTAACAAGTTGCATCAATTGTAATTCATATTTTTAGAGCTGAGCATTAATATTTTCATCAAACGTATGGTAATGGGTTGTGATCAGTCACCTGTCAATCAAGAGGGAGTGGATAAACATCTTTTTTGTTAATTTTAAGCATGAATACACTACTTTTGGTAGCATGAGCATTTGAGATATCTGTGATTCAGTATAAATGTACTGATACCTCAATTAATGTAGAATAAATGGCAGTCAGTCATTAGTAATAGAATACTCAAGACATTGGTGAAAAAGATCATAGTGCTTTTGAGATGAGCTTGGAAGCAGTTATGTCACTTGGCAATGACGTCATGTCATTCACGTTATAGTGGAAGCTACGTCATTGTTTGCATCATAGTGGAACAACAACACAGCCATAGACTGGTTTTGTGTCCTGTTTGCGCTGAACTATGTGCAGTTATCATCCTTTTTTTAGTACAAGTTTGTCAACATTTCAAAAGTAGATGTTTTGTGGGAGTGGCCTAAGAAAAGTAGGAATGCAATGTTTTAGGGTCACATGAACCAATCAGATTCACTGTATATTTATTTATTATCGTATATTCCCGAAAGATTCCATTCTGTTGACGTATAACAATAATTGCTTCATTCCTAATAAAAGAAATGGACTATATCCCAACCCTGGAGTCAATGGAGATGTTAAAAGTGAGATATTTACAGAAAGACCAGGTATTAAACCACTGAACTGAGTTCCTCCATGTCTTCTATGGGACCCTTCTACGTATCGTAGAATGAGGACAGATAGAACAATGGTGATTATTCCGGACTGCAGTGAAAACAATGGCAGCTGTCCCCGGTCTCTACTCATCACTGTTTGATGCTATACGTTCCACCTTCCGTACATGAGTAATTCTCACATTTACAGCATTGCAGCAGCCACGGAGACTCATGAAATGCATTTTTATCTTCACATCCTGATGAAATGTGCAGTCAAGCTAATTTTGCGATGGATGTCATAAATTCTATGAGCAATTTTGAGAATGTTATAATCATAGCTGGATCTCTCAGGCTGGATGCCCAGCCAGATGAAAACATCCATGTTTATTATAGGACTCCATTCCGCTTGAAACGAAGACAGTGTGAATTATTTTAATATTTTCTCCTGAGATGTGTTTACATGTATTTAACATAACTCAAGACATTCATTATACAAGGAACTTGAAAGTTTAATTACACCGTCGTTTGGGAATGAATTTCGATTAATAATGTTAATTGAGGAACTTTTCTCAGAAAGTTGTTGAAATGTTAAATGAAATTTTGGTCACCATAAACTTTGTTAAAGGAATTCACGCAAAGCAGTGGAACATGAATCCACTCGACGCTGAAAGGACACATCATCTCTGTGATGCAGTTTATTGTCAAGTTGTAAGACATGAATGTTGAAAATTCACAAAGACAGCTACTTTTGGAGATTGTGATATTTCAATTTTGACACTTTTTTTCAAACCACTCAGTCAGTTATGATTAAACTGGAGTTGTAACCAGAAATGATTGAAACCATGTCATATGTGTCTTTTTTTCTCTGGCCATGGGTCAAATCATCAGTACCAGGCAGTGAACAATTTAAAATCAAATCTATCCTGAATATTTCAGCCTCGCTCTCTGACAGCACTGTGAAATCTTCAATCCAGTTTTCAAAGTCGCATCCTTCAAATTGAGGAAGATTTCAAGGCTAACATTTTATGGAGGTTTGGAGTCCAAGAAATTGATTGATATGAAGTGGTTTGATATTTTTTTCTGATTCATGGAGTTTAGAGAGCGATATTGTGTTTTTAACAGCCGCAATCGATTTCCTCAACATATTACATGGCTTACAGTGTATCCTGATATTGCATTAATAAAAAAACATTGAACAGCTTCATCATTTATATTCCAAATTCTGGTTCATGGAAACTGAATGTATTTATGCATGGTTCTGTTTACTTGGAATTTGTTCATATAAATTAATGAAAAACACAAATTTTCTATGATGGATGTTTTTTTTAGCAAACCTAGATTTATGTTCCTTACACTTTTCGATTAGATGTGCTAGCAATGTTGCTATGTGCGTATCATCACAGATGTTGCTTGGATTACTATAGATATGTGACATTGAATGATATTATAATTTTTCAGACACTTCACAAGGAGCTATTATTTTAATTAATGAGGTAGTTGTAGTATCCACAAAATGATATGCAGAATTATTTTCCTCAGAAAAATTATACAAGAAGTAAAGCTCACTACATCATAGCTAAATCTTATTACTGCCATTCTTTGGAATAATACCCATGAAGTCATCACTGTTAAGGATATCATCTGTTTTTTTGTCTACCAGTAATGTTGATAGTCATTCTTGCACTGTTTTATTCATACTTTCTACATTTATTTCAACATTTTAGCTTTGTTGAAAATTAAATTTACAGTTTGAATGGACACTGTATTCAAATCAATAACTATGCTAGTACTTCAAAATTATTTTTAAATGTTGCGAAAATGTAATATTCCTAATTACATGTACTAAAATAGTGTATTTTCCTTTCTTCAAAGGCTTGAATGACTTGGACCCTGAGTACCATCTTTTATGAAAGCAATGCTCTTCGTATGTTAAGATAGGGGCCTGAAAATAACACATGTTTTAATGCAGATTTCCATGGAGGTTTGTTGCATACAGAGAACATGTGCACAGCGCTGACCTATCTGTCTTATGGCAGTCCTTTGACGCTGACCTCAAATGACCGATATTCTCAAATGTCATCCCGGACAAATATAATAATTTATTACTTTGACAAATCACCAGGAAGCTGTACGTCGAGGTGGCGCAATTGTTACAGGCAGGACACTAATTAATACACTTGTGTTTGTGACTTGTAATTATAGGCTGATGACACTTCCACAAGACAGATGGGATATGATAAAGACTGCAGGCTATTTTTTTCTTCTATTGTGTCGTTGATGGTACGCAGATAGCTAACATTAGTTGAACCATCTTCAGGCACTAGTGCGGGATAAAGAAATAGTTGGTCACTTTTATTTATTTTGAATTTGACTTGTATAGACATTTATTATTTTTAGTTTAGACATTTATTAATTTTAGTTTAGACTAATTAAAACATGTCTAGTATGTACAAAACATTATTTGGATCAATAACAATATTTTTCATGTTCATAATATATTTAATCCATGTGTTTTATAAAAATGGGTTTGATAAAATAATTAAATTACCAAAATTTTATACTGTAGGATATAATTTAGTTTTCATCATTTTCATTCTTAAAATACTACCATGTTTATTTAATGTTTGGTCCTTGTGTCAAATGATACCTTTTTGATGAGTGTTGATTGCTGGTTCTGGTGAAATGTAGCAATCCCTCTGAGAGCTGTTTCCACACATGGCAATTATCAGAAGAGATCAATTTCCAAACCACAATGCAATGAGCGGAATGAGCTCCCAAGTTCCTGTGGCAAAGCAGGTCAATTTCATCTTTGCCTCAGTCAAAACACAAGTCTGCCACAAGGCTGGAGAATCTGGATGACGATGAACTGTGGTTGAATCTGAAGTGGGAAGCGAGCTCAACTACTCCAGTTAAATCAGCATTTTTTCAACGAGTGACCAAACAAACCCTCTTCATTGCCACTTATACCAAAAACCTCAAAGGCAGTAAGTGGGTCTGGGTTGCATTACATCTGTGGTTTCTTCCCCCACACCCCCACCCCCAAGCCCCCCCAGTTTTTTTCCCGACTTGCCGATTCGATCTGCTCTCGGAATAACTCAGAGCAGCCCTTTTGTCATGGTGTGAATCACATTTAATTTCCTGTGTTTGAGGTCTTTTGATCAGTTTATTAGACCTCTTATGTCAGAAATAATTTTCCTGCATTCACCTCGCGTGTCTGTCAATTTAGCTACTACAATAAGGGATTAACTTATGCATGAGAATATCCTGTGTCATCAGAGTGCATGATCCCATTTGAAACTGTCAGCCTGGCCATTATTGGAGATGCTCTTGACAGTTGATGTTAGATATTATGCTCTTTTTCCACAATTGCTGTATGGTTGGAAGGATCCTCCTTTGGTTGCGACAAAACAAATACCAGTCTGCGAGGGCAATCTAACCGTCGTTCTGTATAAACGTTGTTCATTTCTTCAATTGACCGCGAAGGCAACACATCTAATCAAGGGAGGCCACTCCACAGTTTGCGAGAATTATGTTTTTTTCATTTATCAATATCTGTAAAAAGGAAATGTCAGTAGAATAACACAGGGCCTTTCAAATATCCCACAAACCAATTTATCGCAGCCTTTTTGGCAAGTGAGTCACAACCCTATACTCTATTCTCTGTCGTTGGTTTCACCTTATGTCAACCAGATCTCATGAAAAAAATGAAATTGATTACCAGCTTTATGTAACCATTGCTTTGTGTTGAGCGAGACCCACATTTGTAGGAATTTCAGTAAATATTTATACAAATTTTTATTGCACATCACACTGCTTCATAAATAGAGCCATTCACCTCTGTCATGTTATGGACCTTTTGTGTCAATTGAATCTCACCCCCATATCTCTGTGCATCATCAGTCTGCCTAAGAATGAAGACTGATTTAAGGTTCTGCTAATCAGTTTCCTATTCAACTGTCCCCCATATCATACAGCAGAGTCCAAATTAAAAACAATTTTGATATTGTAATATTGGCAAATTTAATTTATTAGGTGCTTCACTCTTGGATGAAAAGGTTTTAATCTAACTATACAAACTTGCATTTCTAAACGGAATCCATGGATGATTTTTAGGGTTCTCTTAAAGCTTAGATTCTTATTGAATACAAAGTTGCAAATTTGGTCAGGAATTCATAAAGTGCATTGAAATTGAAAAGAAATGCAGTTATGTTGCATCAAATTGCTTCGTGTAAATATTCACATGTATTTTTTGGTGAAAGAATCTTTAGAATCTCCATTGACTTTTACTACCTTATCCCTTTTAATGCAATGTTGAACATTCAAACAAGGTGATATGTCAATTGTGTGCTTTACCGTATTTCTGCTTGAGGCAAATGTAGAAGCTCTTTGAAGAGTTATGTCTATATTATTTTACTGAAAATCTAATAGTATGTATGTTAGTAATATAAAATTTCATAATGGAAAGAAAGGTCATTACTGGATACAGCACAATGACCTCAAACATGAACAATGTGATATCCACTGTATAATTACATTTTCTGCGAGGTTGGACCCAATATGGCCTAGAGTGGGTTAACCTGCCTCTTGCTTTTCTAAGTCATGGTGCCAAAACCAGGAATATAATCCCCAATTATCAGGTATCTTTACTGCATTCTTTTCCACCCTTTAAAGCACTGATTTATCACCTCAGATGACAGACAGATAAAACTTTCATCTGAGGAACGAACTCGCCATGGTTTCATTTTGGCAAAATTTAAATTAACTCATAATCCAGTGTTATTCATTCTTAAGCCACATCCGATATTACATCCGTTATTACTTTGAATATGATTTTCAGAGAAAATGTGGTTATTTTGGGGGGAGGGGGAGTAACTATAAACCGTTATTGCATGGAATTATATAAACCTTATCTCCGCCTTTGCCATAAATCCTCGTCATTCACATTGAATTTTTAAATTTCCTGCTTTAAAGTTAAACTCATAAAATGTCAATTAAATTTCCCGCAAACCTCTGTTTTGGTGCCTCTGGCAGTGGATCCCTGATGGAAGTGATTAGAACAGGGCAGAGATTGGTAGTATGATGACCACTTCCTGTCCTGCTGTCTGTCCAGGAACTGTCACCAGCTCTGGATCTCACAGCCATGGAGTCTGTGCTAACACCAGGCTTAGTTTACAGACAGTTTAGTGCCTCTCTGGGACCGATGGCGCTCGTTCCCATCATCAACCAAGCTAATCTCGTATTTAGTTTTTGAAATTTAGCGCCATAAGGAATAGACCATGAGCTATTAAAAACAGCATTGAGTGTTGAGAGCAATTTTAATGGGTTTAATGTTGTATGAGAGCTCGTCATCAGTGATGTACTGTTAATACTCAATGGTGATGAAGAGCTAGTGCCAGGTTTTGCACGTCGTTAAGAAGAACAGTCTGATTTGAAAGGATGCTACATCAGAAGGACAAATGGAGGACCATAGGGACCCAGTGGAGGACTATCAGGACCCAGTGGAGGGCCATCAGGACCTACTAATTAACCAGCAATCAGATTTAAGTATTTGGTTGAAAACCAAAACATACGACCATAATGTTCATAACAATTAAACTCCCATGAACGATACAAATATCAACCCAATTATATCCTCCAGCTTGGCAACCACAGCTCTGGTGACCAACCCAGTAGTTCCTATATAGCCTATAACCCATAATGGAATTCCATGAACCACAATGTTCTTGATACAAATGTACATAATAATAATAACAATGTACTTACATTGCGCCGCCATCCAAACATGTTCACTTACAATAGAGATATACATGTAGGACAGACTAGCAACTTTAACCCTTTCCATGCTGGAGGCAACAGGAGATGCCCTAAATAGCAGTGCCTGTGCCTAATCCAGCAGGGAGAGGGTTAAAATGATTGAAGGAGGATTTAGATGTTTATTTATTAAGTGTGGTAAAATTCTTATGATATGGCAAGTTTGCTACATAATGATTGACACGCATCTGATAGTACCTCTGATAACATACAAGTTTCATAATATTATTACATACATGTAGTTATGTAGTTCTAATGAATTTAAATCCAAACCGTGTGTCCATTATGATGTGGATAATAATATCTATATGGAACAATGTGGTGTGAGACACTGCTATTGGAGGGCAATTATTTAATATTGTTCTACCTGAATGATTCAATGAGGAATCTGAAGAAATTATAAAATTTGGATTTATACTATGTTTCAATTTATGGAGATGTGCACAATAGAGCAGTAATGTAATATGATCACTTGCATGTACTAGTGCTTTCTGATGCGATATTGATAGGATGCGATGTCTGTATAATGCAGTTATCATCCTTCGTCTTGTCAGTACCAGCCGATGCTCATTGGTTTACTGCAACATTCAGTGCTACGGATGTTGTGGGTTTCCTCCTGCCCTAAACTGACAAGTCATGATATGTGAAAGAATCTTGAAAGCATCTTAAAGCCCCAATCCCCAAAAAAATATAAAAATAAATGTACTAGTGCATCTGCACTCCAGAACATATTTGGCAAAATATAATCAAAGGTGTACATTGTCTGTGTGGCTGTAACCACCAATACTGAAAATATACATGTATAATGATATTTCCATTTACTGATTCTATAATTAAACATGTTTATAAACTGATTATTATTTTCGTGATCATAATATATATTTTCTTCTTAGTTTTAAAAAATATAATATATTGATTTTTTTTTTAGTTCAAAACCAGCTGCAGATTTTCTGCTGAAAGCCATAATTTTGTCAATTTTGAAAATGAGAAAGCGATATGAGTGGGTGCACTCTGTGTTTACTGGATTAGAGTCTGCAGGGCCTGGCCCGTCTCTAGATTAACAATTATGATTCAATTTTTTGCTGTCTGTCTGTTGAAATATTATGACACAATACCAGCTGGCACCAAGTTTTGTCCTCAGCCAACCCCACGCAGGACGACTCATGTACAGGGCCATGTTTTAATTAAGTGCAGTGCTTGCAAAATTACCTTTCCTGTACAAAAGTTTATAATGCAATGATATGGCAGAAGTCGGATTTTCAATGAAGATGTGTCACTGCAGATCATCGCAGAGTGACATTGAGACTAAAGGTGGTGTTATCAAGAACAGGGTGCAAAAGGGTGGTCGTTTATATGGCAGCCACAAGTATTGTGGCTTTGTTCGGTGGCTGATTTCCCTATAGGCCCGGGGCTTTGATAATTGTTCAGCGGGGAAGATTAATCGGTGCCCATCATAGTGAGATATCACTTGACTGCCATCTCATCATCAGCAATCAAGAACTGCCAGAAAAAAAATGCAAACTGTGTTCTCTGTCTATGGTAGTCATAGAAACAATGATACAATCTCAAATTGCACATGACTATCTAGACTGTTCTCAAACCATCGTGCCATTTCCAGAGGGCTACTTAATTCAAATGTTTCTCAATGGATTTATGGAGGAAAATTCAGTATAATTTTAAAATCATTCCCTTGTTCATTATGCGTGTCTTTTTATTTTCTTCTGCTCATTTCACAACCTCTAATGACATCACACGTGAGGTGTCTGTGAAAATTGTATTTGACAAAATTATGCAGGAAGACATTTATTTCACACATGCATTTGAAAAACCAAAATGCTATAAAAAAAAAGAAGAATAATCATATAACCTTTGAATATCTCCGTTGCACTTTCAGTTTTGTGGTACATGTATGTCTGGAATTTAACATAAGTGTAAAGATTAGAGGTTTTAATATAATTTAATGGATTGTGTTGCCATTCCCTAAAGAAGCTGATCTCACACATGACCTCTGACATATTCTAGTTCCCATTCTGACTCCTACCCGGAGTGTGATTAATCAAAACCATATTTCTATAAGGAATGGTTGAATTGGTCATAGAAACACATGATTATTCTTTCTTTTTGAATGGTTCAGAATATAATGTTCCACCGTTCTTATCGCTAATTGCGGCTTTGCTAATATAGGTCGATGGGGGCACGTTTTTGTATGTTCGTTTTCGCTCCGTGGTAATTCGCGGTGAGTTGGTTTAACTGTCAGTTCAATGAGAGATCTGTTTATCAGAGAAGCATTTAGACATCATGGAATAACTTAATTTCACTTTGTTACACTTTCTAACTGTGCTTCCACTCTCATGGGATGTCATTTTCTATTTGAATTACATGTCTGTCGAAGATAAAGAAGTAATTTGCTATCACTAATTTGTAAAAAGAATCAATGCTTGGAGAGCAATTACGTCCATCAGAGGAGTACAGCAGTGCGAGATGCAAACCTTGGTGGCATCAGGCACCAATGTAGCTTTTTACAGTACTGGCACTAGTGTGGATTTTAACAGTACTGGCACTAACGTGGCTTTTACCAGCACTAACAATACAGGCAAATCAGCTGTCTGAGAGTTAGTCCATAAGTAGAGAAGTCAGAATAGTTTCAGAGGTAATGTTTTCTCAGCCTAGGATCAACTTTTCACATGTGATGGTGTCTGTATACTCATTGAGGAGACCAATGAAAGCATGTTGATTGCTATGTGTGAGGCAATCAGTACAGGAGAGAACACTCTACAGTCACACAAACCTCTAAGAGGAATTAAATCAATTGACTGTAAATTGCGCTAGGCCATTTTCTATGTTTGCTTTTGCACTTTTTTGTGTGTACTGGAACTTTGGCCAATGAAATATACATGCAGTTTCGGTTTTTATTTCCTACAGTTTAATGTTATCCTGTTAAACTATACATTTACTCAGCAGTTAAAATTGGCACTATTCTTCTAGTCCAAACTAAAATTCCCAAAGCTTTCATATAAGTATCCAAAGAATTGGTGGAAATTTAGGATTTCTTAGGCTTTTGTGATGCTATTATTATCATCAGGACTATTGCTCCAATAAGTTAACTTTAACTGCCAATAAGGCAATAATATAGTAATCAAGACAACTAAATACATACATTGAGAAGAAATACTTTTGAATTTGAAAACATTATTATGATCTGTATTGATATGAAAAATCTATTAGATGTATACTCCTATGTTAACAGGGTTGCTATTGTGAATGATGCACTAATTAAATGCAATTATTATTATAATTATAATTATTATTACTAGTATTGACAGCGAAAGGTTGTGAGCACATTATGCTGGATAGATTCTGACTTTATACAAGACCAAGAGGAAGAATGAGATTGTTTTTTATAGATGCTAGGATGTGCCCCGGGCTGATGACATCCATTGAGTAGGTCAAGCGAAATGCAATATTTTATTTTATGCTGCACATTTGTAAATTACATTTGAGCTATAAATTACATACTTTTCATAGGCCGTCCACACTCTGAGTTTTATTTTCACTTTTAAGATGTGCAATACATCCCAGCCTGCAAGATTTATTACATGTCCTAAGTCTATATTGAGATAATATTCATTCCTCTTCCATGATTGTTTCTGTATGGGGTCGATTTACATCTGGAAATGAGTTCTTTAATGCTCTCTTCCCATTAAAGTAGACTCAGTCAATAGCCTGATCCTTTGATATGTATAGAATAGCCAGGGTTAGTGTTCAAAAATCCCAAACTGCAGTCGATTCCTAATAATTCTGTGTCATAGAGAGGAAGAGGGTGATATGATTACAATAAAATCCTTTTCATGTCATGGCCAAGATTTGCAGGGTTTTGAAGCTGGGTCCTGTAGATCATTCTAGCAGCCATGTCAAACTCTCTGATATGGCTGATCGTAGAAGATAATGAAATCTGTAGCCATCTCCATCTTCAATTTCCAAGGTTATGTCAGAGGAGTAAAAACCAGAATAGCAATTAGCAAAACGAGAGAGGATAGACAGTTGGGTCTAATCCCCCATCGCCTTCAATGGCCCTCGATTTATTGTTTTGCCATAGAGCGAACATGATTATGTTACAGAGCTTATTCACCGCTGACAGCTCTGGCTCATTTCGGCAGTGACCTATGGCTGTCGTGACCTGGCCTATGGCAGTTATGGTGAAAATTGTCATGAGAGAGTACCCCAATATTTCAGCGTAGATTTTGTCAATATTGCCACGATTCAATGCCCACGACATCAGAGGTTTAATTTTGATCCTACCAGCACTATGATGGGCCGAGTAGAGTTATTTGATCGGTACAGGGGGCCACGAACCTGGTGCCATAATCTATCGAATCGCAATACGAGTCACGATTGTTGTCATTATGAATGTCAAGGGTGCACGTGATCACCAAAGTCATGTCGTGAACAACTTGCAAATGAAAGTTCCACTGACGTCAGTAGCGTCTTCATTCCAAAGAGAATATGGTTTTCATGTATTTTTGGGGGGCATATTCAGAATACCAAATTTCTCCTATATGTGCATAGAATCTCATTCCATCATTGGCCACAGTGCCTGCCAGATAGCACTGACCTCACCACTGTTGTTGTATGCAATGATTACTCCCCCTCCTTGAGTTCTGTGGCCATAGTCATGAATACTATGATGTCTATTTCAAAGAATTGGATAAAGAGTTGAATAGAGAGGGGAAATTTGATATAAAACCAAGATTGAAAGCATTGTTTCTTTTGAGAGGGAAAACCGCAGACAAAAACACATGGTAAAGCCAATGAAATCAGAGAGGGAAAACTTTCAAGTGTGTTAGTTCATATTTTGCTGAAGGCTAATTGGACCTCTTGTCATCTTTCTGTTAAGCTTTATTAGTTTAGGGGCTCGGTCGTGTCCCAGTGTATACGGCTCCTGACAGGGTAATATAGCTCATAACCTCAAGCACTTGCAATGCCTTTCCAGTATTAAAATGGTATTGAACTCCATATTCAAAGTCATTCTTTGAGCTTCCACAGACATTACTCTTCTTTGTGAGGAGCTCTCTGATGCCATGTTTTTATTTCTCACTTTTAACCACAAACAGGAAATGATGAGGAAGCTGCACGCATCAAAATTCAAATATGGCTGGCACCTTTTAAGATGGCTTTTTTTTTTAAATTGACAGCCTGTTTGAAGTCTGTGTTTTAATAATGTCATCTCCACTCTTTAATGCAGCAACTATTTTTCTTCTATCACTGAATATGATGTTGGTACATTTGCGATCATTTGACAGGTTAGAGACTGAGCTACTTTTATATTTTATTAGCAATTGCAGTGTTTATTATCAGGATTAGCATCCCCATTGTCTTGGTCATTGTCATTTGTCTTGGTCATTGTCATTTGTCTTGGTCATTGTCATTTGTCTTGGTCATTATCATTTGTCTCTAATTATCTGTTTAGTCAGGAACTATCTCAAATTTCCTATCTACAATTTGTCAATTTTTCTGCTGCCATATATATACTCAACAAAAGTAATTAAGGGCCAGTAGCTTTTTGGACATATAAATTTACCTGTATCTTTATTTTATTTTAACCATGAAGCAACATCTACCAGCTTCAGGTACTCGTCACAAACTTTCAGGGACATTGGAAGAAGAATGACACCATATTTCTAAAACATAGCTCAAACATTTGGTACAAAACATCCCTATAAAATATCTGCCAGCTCTTAATTTATTTTGTTGATTATACCTATTTTGGGTATGTGTTCCTTATACTCTATTATTTTATTTTTTTTGGTTACATATGTGTGAAATATTCCCATAGTGATCTAAAACAACTACAAATAAATCTATTTTAACTGACACTTTAACCTGTTATTTTTCTTTTCCTATCTCTATATCCCTATTCATGTCTATATTTGTCTACATGTTCCTATACTTGTGTCTCTATGCCTGCTGAGATGGTATTGTTTGCGGGGGGAAATCAGTTGAGGTTTTGTAAAAAAAAAATCAACTGAATATTTATTTAATATTTGTTTTTGTTCCAGAAATGGACGAGATATTTGTCTGGGGAAATGGCAGCAGTGGACAGTAAGTATTTAATAGACTGTGTTATCTTGCCAAGGATGCTAGTAGTCAACATTTAACTACCTTTTATTATCTCCATGTGTACAAGTGTAAGATACATCATTGCTAAATGTTCTTGTAAAAATTCACTCGTATTGGTAAAATAGTATTCAGAAAACAGACCTATATTTAGAAATATTTATCATAATTTAGATAAAGTTTAGTATCATCTGCATAACTAATTATGTACCAAGTGATCAATTTATCTTGAATATGAAATTAAACTGAAATGTAAATTCGGTATTTTTCATGATTGGGACGACTTGGAAGTCATCTGTGACTCACTATTGTACTGAAATAAACAGCTACAATCAGATTCAGCATCTTTCATCTCGTCTTCAATTAATTGCATTTTTCAAAATGTGCATTGTCAGTTTCGTTACCAGTCATTTTCATTCTGTGTATTAGTAATTCAAAAATATCAAAAACGCTGTCAATTTCAGTAGAGTTGATGCGTGCTACGGAGTCAGCAAGGGTGACAACATCTGTGCTCCAATCACCTCTCAGTATTGCACCCGCTTGCCTCCCCACCACAGTGTCAGCAGGGGATAGCGCCCCTTGTCCCCTGGTCCCCTGGTCCCCTAGTCCTGTGTCAGCAGGTTCTCCCATCATATCTTTTAAGGGTGTAGTGAAGACATGATAATTCCTTTGTCTGGCCGTGTGGACTAATTTCCTCCTGCTCTTCTCACCACCCTATAGCATGGTGTTTTCAGGATCAGGCAATATTAATGAATTAAATGGATGTCAGTATCTTTGTTGGAGGCAAGGGCTTTGCGGTCTGGGGCCAATGCCCTTCTTTGATGATCAGGCGGCGAAATCTGAGCAAACGTTATCCAATCAAACAGTGTGTCAGTGCACTGCTATATGAAATGGTGTAACTCACGATGTAACTCATGGTGTAACTCAAAGGTGTAACTCACAGTGTAACTCAAAGGTACCCTTGTCTCCAACAATAGCAATGGTGTAGTTTATGGCTAAGGTTGGAGACAAGGTTACCTTAGAGTCTTGTACAGGAGTTCCCTGATCCTCAGCCTCATTACTTTAGTCATGTATTGCAAATAGGACTGGTGTTGTTAAAGGATATTTTGAGGTGTTGATCATAGTACCCATGGTTGTATCTATAGAGGTTATAAATCTACATGTATATGCCAGATTAATTCTATTATAAATATAGTGTTTTGTGTTACTAAGCAAATGCATTGCCTTGGTTTGAGTAGGTTAGAATGAGCTAACACTAACAGTGGTAACACATCAGACTACAATGTTGTGCAAAGATAAATTAAGAATCAATATCTGTACAGTTCATTTGTTCTAAAGATGTTACATACAGTTATCATCATGTGCACCAGAAATAACCCTTGTGTCTTAAATATAGCATTATACATCTGGTTGTGGTGACTTCTTCCCCCACCATGAACAGATTATGACAATAATTCATGTGACACATCAATTACTAGTACACTAAGATGTCAGCATCTACTGGACCAACATAACAAAATGTTTGTGTCATACGTCACCATTATCAAAGCTCATGTGCATGCAATAATTGTGATCTGGAAATGATGACTCACATGTATGTTAGTGTACTGTGCCCTGGTACTGATGACATATGTTAGTGTATTGTGCCTTGGTACTGATGACATATATTATTGTATTGTGCCCTGGTACTGATGACATATGTTAGTGTATTGTGCCCTGGTACTGATGACATATGTTAGTGTATTGTGCCCTGGTACTGATGACATATGTTAGTGCATTGTGCACTGGTACTGATGACATATGTTAGTGTATTGTGCCCTGGTACTGATGACATATGTTAGTGTATTGTGCACTGGTACTGATGACATATGTTAGTGTATTGTGCACTGGTACTGATGACATATGTTAGTGTATTGTGCACTGGTACATGGAAAATCCAATCAGTACCAATCAGTACTCACAGACTTACTGCAATACTTATCTCTATAGTTATCACATAGGTCCTGAAAAGCTGTGTGTTGTTAGCAACATAATCTTGAGAGTGGCCCAAATACAATTCAAAGACAAACAAAAAAATCTATATGGAAGGAAGGTTATCATATTCAACTTGACATATTATTTAGGAATAGGAATGGGTTTCTATCTTTACATTTATAAAAACAGCTCATTCCTATAAATTATATTGGACATTAATGGTAATTGCTGTTTGAATAAAAGGTTAGAATGTAATATCTCCGTGGTTGGAACTACAGTGCAGCGTGTACTTGATCTCTACTATCTAACAGTGTTTCAAGTGTGGAGGGACAGTGAAATTAGTATTAACATGAGATATTACCACCATTGGTCTTGTATGATTGGCTCATTTACCTCAAGTCACATTTCCTCCAGGACACAAGATCAATTGTGACTCTGTCACTGTGAAGTGTCGTATCAGCGTTATTGATGTTTACTGAGTGAGCAGGCCTGCTATCTGATCGCCACTTTGCCAGCAATCTGATTTTCAGATACAGGCTTACATAGACGTTACAAGCCCAATTGTCATTTAGCCTGGTAATCCACGCAGATTACAAGATATGGATTTTTGACTTTATCTCTGCTCTCAGTCTCTTCCTCAATTTCATGGGAATCGACAAGGTGTCACAAGACGATGAGAGATTCATTAGGCATATGTAAGCAGGCATTAGGATATAACACGATTGTCCAGGCACACCTCACACGATCAATGCGAGATCAAAAACATAACGCTGTTTCTATTATCCTTGAGGGTGAAGGATCATCTGTTTTTCGGCCCACATTTGAGCGTCTGCAATATTCTCGCCTGGAAAGGTCTTGGCCATGGTCTGCCCTCAATCAAGATTCTGATGGCTTTTGGTCGCCAGGGTCGTGGGAGGTTAACTGTGTAATAAGAACATGTCAAAAAGCGAAGCCTGAAAATATTGCTCCGCTATAGAAATAGCAATTAAGCGGCCATGTTTGGTGCTCTGCGACCCTGGCCAGCTCTTGGGTACCTTGGTATCGACCTGGGTCCCTTCCCCCTACATGCAAGTAGATTAGATACTCAATTACAACATGGGCTGATAGCTGCTTTATTTCTCAATGATGCTGCACAAGCTCTGGTTTGTGGCCTGTGATCTCTTAGGTCATCCACTCCATCCTGGTTGCAACCTCGTGTATCGCAAATCAACCTCGTCAGAACTTCGGCCAAATTGCTCGAGCACAACACAGATTAATTATACAGCGATGAGGCTGGACACTGGAGCCAAGGTGTGCCCTGTAATCTAATAACGCAGTGACATACGCAAGATAAAAAAATCCCCCGTCTTGCCTTCTGACACTTGCCGATGCTCCCTTTTCACCCTGGGAACAGCAAATTGACATGTGGGGCTCTACGTTCAATCAAGCTGAATTAATGTAATAGATTTACTGGCCCTGGAATGTGTGGAGAAGCCAGTCCATGTCTACCATGAGTTGCTCGACTGAGTCCCTGAAGCGGCTGAAGGTGGTGTAATGTGGTCGCGCTTCACTTAGCCAAGATTACATTTACGGTCAGGTGGGAACGGAAGACAAAGCCACTTTTTTCAAATGGCAGGAGAAATTTGCTCTGGGAGTTCCCAATTAATTCCCCGGGGCCTGATTAATTTCTTTTCAGGCCACTCTCATCCCGCTGTCAGCCATTTTTACATGATTATTTTTAACCACTATCTCTACATTTGGGGCAGTTGTAATTTAACTTGAATGTTTGTGCAGACAAAAGTGTTCTGTTTAATGATGGCCGAGGTTCCGTAGCTAATCAGGCAGAACAGATACCGCCAGTCTTGAAAACAGAACGTCAGCTATTGCACACAGATCCTACGGCAAATCATATTTATGCATTTGTAGATGGGTTGGTAGAAGAACGCAACTTGCAACATCATCCTTAAGTGGGTGAAATGATTTGGAAAGAGAATGTGGACGTGTGGGAAAAGGAGACATTGTAAAACAGTCCTGTTTCTAAACAAGCCAAATTAACTCCAGTGAAAGAAACAGGTCATGTGGAAGATTGTCATCACACTTTCTTGATCTTTACTTCAACAGAAAACAAGAATGTCCTCCATGAAAATTATTCCACTGAAGGTTCTTATGTACTTGATCAATGAATTGCAACATCAATAGTGAGTTCTGAGCACAATACAAATCATATGACATCATTTTTAATGCTGCATTTTGTCCGAATGTATACAATTAATACATGAGTAATTACATGTACCTTGTAATAGAAGTACATACTTGAATGCCAACAGTGCATGTAGGTCATGCATGTATTCATATTAATTAGAATCATTCTAAGCCACAATTGTAGAAGTACATTGTTATATTGAGGGAGAACATGAAGTATATAACCGAGAACCTATTGCTGATGGATTCATTGAAACAACTTCAAACAAGTTATCTTACTTTCTTTCAAGAAGGAATATTTTAAGAGCCCAGCTTACTATTTTATTCCCATATATTATTTTATATTTAATTAGTTTTTAAAATTCCAGTAGGAAAAATAGAATAACAAATCTAAGCAAAATCTTTTTGCAGACAGTGGAGCTTTTTCTTTCATTACATGTGTTAAATTGTACAAAATGACATGTTGTATAAGCTGTTTCCATATTATATTCCACTGCTATCCCTCTATTCTGTTATTCTAAAGGGAAGGTAGGAATTCTATGGAAAAAAGTGACATCAAGATTCATATGTGTAGTAGATGGCAAACATTTCAAAGAGAATAGACAGTGTGTGATATAAGATGGTCGTATTGGTCTCGGCCGGCAGTAGAGCGTTGGACTCACAATCCAGCAACTACTTAATTAATTAAAGGTCAGATGCCTTTTTGGATATTAATATTTATCCAACATATGGTTCAAGATAACTCATGACATAAATAGCATATCTTGCACAGTAGTGCATAACACCTGGAATGATTTTCATTGGCTGGTTACATGGCTTGCATCACTATTTTCCCACGCCTGTCATCGTGACAGGTCTGGGAGGTGGGGGTGATGTATTCATCCACCGTTCCCTATTTGACGTCCACATGAGAATACATTTGAGTTGTATGAATTTCCATTCAAAAGTTGTTGGATAAAGAAATTAACACATTCGCTAGTGTGTCATATTGATTTTATGACACTCGTGATTCAAAAGTTAATATTTTCCTTCCTCTCGCTCGGAAAATATTGACTTTGGAATCACTTGTGTCGTAAAATCAATATGACACACTAGCTCGTGTATTAATCTCTATATCTTTAGTATTATTTTAACAATGAAGAATTTCCTAGTGTCTACAGGCTGCAGGTACTCTTCAAGAACCTGAAGATGGTTTGGAAAAATAATTACACCAGATTCCACAAGCAAAGAATATTGTCATGTCCTTAATTAATTTTGTTGAATATTGATAAATACAAAACCAGGGAATGTAGCCATATGTGTATTTTACATTGTATTACATATACTTGTGGGCTATGGTAAATTGCATAGTAAACTAATTTGACAAAATATTACTGAAATTAAGAGAAATCACTGTCACTCACACAACCTTCTCCAATTGCCTTCAGCATGCAAAAGGTTAACTACTGCATTGTTGTCATCTGTGGCTTCATGTTGATTGCAGGCTAGGATGTAAGGAGGTGGGTACGAGGTGGGACCCAGTGCAGATCCACCTTGACACAGATGACCGATGTCCAGTGTCTGTAGCAGGGGTTGCTTGTGGTGGCCGCCATACCATCATCTGGTTGAAGAACGGACACACCTACTGCTTTGGCAACAACTTCTACGCACAGCTGGGATATGACTTCAAAGATCCAGCATACAAAGAAAATAAGGTAACAGGTCATATTTGCAATTAATATTCATGAACCCCATATTAATCTCGACTGGAGGACTATTGAAACTAGGTATCAAATTGCATGAAAGAACTTGAGAAAATCTGTTATGCATGTTATTTTAAAAAACATAGATAAATCTTGACTTGAAATCTATTGAAACTAGGTATCAAATTTCATGAAAGAACTTGAAAAAGAAAAATCTGCTTTGAATACATTAGATGAAAAACATAGACAAATCTTTATCTGGAGGATTATGTAACATTATTATAATATATGAGTACTTGATATATTTTATGTTAATACTGACTTCAAATATAATCCTCACCTGTTAAGAGTTACCTCCCTTAGACCTCACCTACCCAGGTGTGTGGTGAACCTGATAGGACATTTTAATACTCGCTTTACAGTGTTACGAATCACTACTCTTATACAATGTGTGCTATGCCATAGATTGTACAGATATTTTCAATAAAGGGTGAAACAGATTTATGAATATTTCATACAACAGGATGTCCATTATAAGCTGTATGCCAATATTGATGTGAAATATGGAAAATTGTAGTCTGTGCAGGCGAAGTAATGTATTTGTGTATTATGCTATGATTGCAGATATGATGCATCTAAACAACGTTGTTATTTTATGTAATGTATCTGATTTGGTATAGGAAATGTCATGTTACATGTTCCATTCCATTGTTCATGTTGCTTAGACCTATTCAGACTATAATAATATATAAAGTAATTTAAACGTAATTTTATATTTATTTAATTTCATCAGAAACGATATGCATTATTATAGTTTCAGTATTTGTAAGGCTTAATTATAATTGCTACCTTGATTTTCCTCCAGTTACAACCCAAGCTGCTGAAGTTCCTGATATACCGCCATGTTAAACATGTCTGTTGTGGAGACAAACACAGTCTCTTTCTGTTTGATGATGGAACCATGGCAGCGATGGGGTGAGTGTACTTGGTATTCATAGTACAATTTATTCCTAAACCATCACTATAGTCTGGCAGGTGATGTTACAAACCCCTGTTTGGTACCGAGACTCAAAAACTATTCAACTCAGGGCACTCAGATTTGGTACAGTGTGAGGAAATGTGTGTATCCTCCCAATTCCAAAATTACAACTTTGTAGATCGCCGAATACAAATTCTGTCTATTTAACATATTACTATTTTAGGGATGCCATTCTGTCATGTAACATTATTGGGCACCAATGACAATTGGTCACATGAGATTCAACAATCAATAATAAGGGTTATCTCACCGTTTGAGAGTTTTACATTGCATGACAAGTCAGATTCGGACATACATACTTGAAAACAGATACACATGAGTGTTTGTGTGCACTTTTAAATTGAAAATAATATTAAAGCTTTTTAATGAGGTATTATGCATCTACATTGAAGAAAACCTGTGTAATATACTGTTGATAACAGTATGTTTCACCTGTCAGTACACGGATAATAGGAATTTCATGATATTGTCATGTGACCAATTGTAATTGGTGTTCAAATAAATGTAAATTGATGTTACATGATGGAATTGCATCCCTCCACATATTTAGCAAAAATTGTGAAGTGAAATAGTAATACGTTAAATAGACAGAATTATTATTCGGAGAAGTTGTAATTTTGGAACTGGTTGGGTACATCCCGTTCCTAACAATGTGCCAAATTTTAGTCACCTGCGTTAAATAGTTTTTTAGTACTCGTACCAAACATGGGTTTGTAACATTACCTGCCAGACTACATAACTGCTATTATTATTTTCTGCATCTATTGCTCCAAGTTACTTCCAAAAGGGTCATCGATGTATGTGACTGTGTTATCGACCATCAGTTTTCACTTCCAATAAAGTATTTAGTGTCACAAGGAAAATTGTTATTGCATTTCCGCGGAACTAAACCTGACTAGATTTCATGGTGCACATGTCCTATTTGCTGGGTTCAGGTGCAACGCTCATGGACAGATCGGGATAGGCAGCCAGGAGGAGGCCATCGTACCACGGAATGTGGACATCAACCGGACAGTCACGTACATAGCAGCTGGAGCCAATCATAATCTGGCAGTCACAGGTAATACATAGTAATATTATAGGGTCATTATTATTCAGGCAATACAAATTATTACCAACACCATATAATATTTTTTAAATTGGGGTTTAGAGCCACTTTCAAGATTCTTTCACTTATATCATGTCTTGGCAGTTTAAGGCAGGAAAAAACCTGCAACATCCATAGCGCAGAATGTTGCAGTAACCCTGCGAGCACTGGCTGGTACTGACAGACCAAAGATGTTAATTGCATTGACATGGTACAGACAGTGTATCCTATCAATATCGCATCAGAAAGGTACCTTTCATGAACATTGATGTGGGGCTCCCATGACAGATTTGAACCCGGGGTCATTGGCTCTGGTCGAATGTTCTACATACCACTGGACTACCATCCCGCCCCTCAGTATAACTACATTGCATGTATTCTACATAGTAATACATTATGATAAATTTATCATAGCTAAATACATAGTAATAGACAACATGATTACAGAAATAAGTAATTACTGTGATACATAATAATAATAATAATAATAATAATACGTAATTATACAAAACATTTCTTCAGAAAATGTTAAATATATTAGTGCATATTTGGTAAGTTTTCATATTGTAAATGCTCTTTTGGTGGATATTGTCTCTAAAGTATAATTGAAACTAATATTGTAAACAGTTTTCCTTCAAATAATTCTATTTCATCGTTTATTTGTTTATAGTAAATGGCAATGTCTACACTAATTGAGTTACACAGTCCATACTCATTCCTCATTGACACAAATTATCCTTAAATGGAGTTGTCTCCCTTATGCTACAATTTGGCTGTCAACAGTTGTTCGGCTATGTATATTGATTACTCCACTGGCAGATAGTAGGGAATTGCTTGCCTCTCACAGTTATGTTGGAGGTGTTGTACCCATAGTAGTTCCTATTAAACACTTTTGAAATTCTAATATAGTTTCACATTTCATTTTGAATATGGACTGCTCATAAAAAGTATAAGATATTTCATAATAGATGGGGGGGGAACAAACCCACATTTAGTAGTAAATATACATAGGAATCTAAATAAAGCTAAAATATTCAATAGATATATTAAAGGAATATGCCTACATTGTAATCTTAATCATCAGTAAACCAATGAAAGCATAAATACATGTATATTTAATTATTTTGTTATTAGCTAGGCATGTATTCCTCCATGTCTCATTTGATATGGATATTTAGATTTGTTATTGAATTATTTATCCCAACAAACAAATAAGAAATATTAATGTCAATATTTAATAACATTCTGGAAGAGTCAAATTACTAAATAATTTTAAGTAATTGGAAGTTCTCTTACTATTATTATAAAAGTGATTACATCTAGAATATACCTTATATTTATTAATATTCCAAAGTAATCAATAAAAAAAATATTTATGCCTTTAAGGGGATTAATTCAAGACAGTCCATTGATATAGTATTAACTTTGACATCTAAATAACAACCATATAAATCTCCTGCTACACTCATGCTGCAGTCAGGAGTACATTAATGATATTAATAAATGACAATTTAGTTTATATAGGAGAAAAGTATAGAAATTGATTACAATAGATGTCAGTTGCCAGAGTTGGACCCAGCAATGTGGCTTTAAGGGACATTGATGTGGCTGGCATTAGGAGATGGTTATATATATTGTGAGATGCATTTGCTGTCAGGTGAAGCAAGTTCTGCTTTGATTGGCACATGATTGATAATCTGTGTCATGGGCCACCAACAATGCCATGAAATGTTTGTTTTTGACATAGTCACAGAATATTACTGTTGGTCTGGTCATGATAAGGATTGTAAAATTCCATATTTGGATGACATTTACATCATTTGTGGCAAATAATGTCAAATGTGATTACAGTTTTAGTAGCGAAGCAGAACGTGGAAAAAAAATCTCAAAAGAAATCATATTTATATCCATTCTCTGGTACTCCCAGATAAATCATTGATGCTTTTTATTGCTGGAATTAGTCGATAGGTTCCAACATTGGACAATTAGAGCTGCACTTCACTGACCTAGTGTTTCCTCGCTCAGTGGTGGTAGTTTCTAAACAAAATGAAATGGTTTCTATTGAGACTGAAGGGGATTTCTCCCAAGTCCCATTTAAGCTTTTGTTGTCAAGTGCCCTTCGGCGGCCGTGTTTGTTATATGTCGAAAAGTCTGTATTTGTACATTCGAAATCTTTATCCAGTAGCAGACTACGTGATTGCATTCTGCACTCCAGGGCGGAACCAGGGTCCGGTTTGCTATTGTTTTCCTATTGATTAGCGATGGCCGACTTTTGTGTAACGAAACTGCCAGAGTTGATAGTGTATAATGCACATGTTAGTTCTGCCCTTGGAACAGAGTTCTTAACGATCACATATGGGAAATATGATTGTCCAGGTCGATTACCCTGGCCTGTTCCTAGCACATCCTCGTGTCAGACATAGACTCTATACAACAGTCCGCTGTGCTTTTAATTGCTGTGTAATTTTGCGAGTAATTGTCAAATGCCTTTGATCTAGAACCTGTTCAGTGAATCTTTCTTAACTTTTATTACACTTTTTTTTTATACATAAGGTGTTCCGTCACTATGCTGTTAACATTACCTATTTATTTAATTGAAGCATTGTAACTTTCTGAGATGAATAACATAGAGGGGGAATGCTTTCTAAAGCATTGAAGCATTTTATCTTTCATCCCACTTCAGGTCTTTATCCCGTGATAAACAGCCCACTATGATAAATATGTATAGAAAACGATTGACACTTGAAGGTATGATTCACTAACCGTGTTTTCTATTGTAACCCCTGTATGTCAGGATTAGGTTACAAATGTTTTATGAACAGCTCCCATGTTCTCCATACTTTTCTGATCTTCTGGAGGAAGCAGACACACTAGTTATCATTGATTGACCAGCTTTCACTCTTGGTTTATTTTACATCCACTTCTACATTGTTTTGACAAATCACCCACACACTGTCTAACTGTTTTAGTGAACTGTGTGACCAGCTTCCAGTAATCACATGTGATCTGCTGCCATTGATTTTGAACTTGGAGTGCAAATGAATATTTTATTAGTATTTTCTTTTACACACTTTAATTCAAATTAAGTCTAAATAATTCCAGATATGAATCAAATTTATCCACATTTTGAATTCATGTATGTCAGTACTTTTTTCTTTTACTTTTGTCTAAAGAATTTATTTGATTAATGAAGTTATATTCTCTGCCATGTGAACCTGTGTCATAAGTCAAAGTCATGTTCACGAGGGTTACTTCTATTACTTCAGGTGATAACATTGTGTTAGTGTTATCTGCTGACACGTCTGTGACTTCTGACATCTGACTTCTGACACGTCTATATGGATACAATACTGTAGCAAATATTGAGCAGGCATTCTTGTGTCCAATAGGAAGGAATACTTCCTTGTAATATGTTGTACATGTTATTGGATAAATCAAGAATTGATGCTGTAAATATGTGTGTACACGTCCAAATGATATAGGGAATAACTAATGAAGTATAATAGGCCTACGTTAAAAGTTACCTTGTCAGAATTAGCTAGTTTTGTGCCATTAATGGTTGACATTTGGTACCATGTACTATCTTCATAAGGATGCATTGGTTGGTATGAATAATTGATATGTTAATTGCCGTAATAATAGTACTACCTATGAGAAATGTCATATTTAAGGAATGCTATATAAAGGGGTAATATCCAGTTATATACTAGTCTTCATTAAAAGCTAGCTCTTGGGTTTAGTTACACCTGTAGTATAATTCCCCAGTACATCTATTAAATACTGTATGTTGTAACTGGAGGTATTGGTCAAGGGATACATCATTTAGTCAACCTTTTACCGTATACTTAAATAATATAACAAGATTTCATTCAATATTTAAGAACTAATAATAATAATAATAATAATATCAAAATAAAATATAGATTCCAGAGAGAAACTGCCCAACAATGCTGCTACAATAACGTAATATTGTGGTCTGCAAGAATTGGAAAATTAGTAAAATTATCATGTTGTCATATAAAATGAAAATGATCAACAGATTATTGTTAGAATATGATGGAAAATATAGATTTTCTCGATTGAAAATGAAAACTGTACGCATTCCATGATTTGGCCGTCCAAGCGTCTGCAGGGTTAAACATGCTCTATGGCTTTAATGCAGGAAGGTCATTATTGTTAAGGAACCAGCAAGTTAAATTTGATACAACCAAATCCCAATCTCTGCTTCCAATAAACACTTTGATTTGATAACTTTCCGGATGTTATAAATCTGCCTGGAGAGGCAGGTGGCATCGCAGGTCATATGATTTCAATTCCTCTCGTAAACTGGATGACTTGCAGCCATAACAAGCTGGCAACAGACCCCAACTTTGATCTGGTCTAGGAGCGAGGCACCACATGGGGCATGTCTGCAGCCATATCTCCCTCCTGTGCAACATGAGGTAAGGGCAGATAACTCCCAGCTGCAGTCTGCCCTCGGCTGACCTCCAGGGCTAGTGGCTGCAAGGGTCGGTTGTGTTATTGCAGTAGTCACAGCCCCCAAACACATGAGGTTGTGCTATATTTCAAAGTTAAAGCAAAATGTCTGCAATGTTTCCACATTATTTCAGGAAATTGGAATATTCAACAATAAAGTTTAAGGACCGTTTCATTTTATGCCAAGCTGTTTTTTAAGTACACGAATCAGCATTCCACAGGATTATCATCCATTGTATGCTTGTATCAGATCTACCAAAGTGATAGCATATATAAGACATTCCCATCACTTCTAATTCTTCTTGAAATGCAAATCTTACCTATCGTTAGGTTTCCATGTATGTGATGAATGTAGATAATACAATGCAGACTTTTGATCACCTATATATGTACTGAAAGATATTGCTCTATGTATTTAATGCCTTTTTTTATTTCAAGTATATCGCAGAACTTGGGGTCGGCACATGTGACCCCTGCAATTTCAAAATTATTTCAAGAGAGTATACTTACTTATACGGAGAGCAGAAAAAATATGCCTCCATATTTATACAGAAATTTCAATAAACAGCAAACCAATTCTGTGATTTTACATCGTCATGTTTGGGTGAAAGATTCCCGCTGTGACGTAAAACAATAATTCACTCACTCACTGTGATTTTACATGACTCTTACAAATGTCGTGACAAATGTCTTGACAAGAGGAATGGCAGTACAATTCTAACTAGCTACTTAGTGACTATGTTGTTTATGGTTGTCAATAATTGTATTTGTTGACAGTGCCATCATTGCATTGTTCCTTGACATCATGTGAATTTCCACCTTTAAAAGCCTCCATCAATATGTGATGCCTTTCCTAATATAAATTATTTTATCGTTAAAAATATTTAAACAATGGTTGAGCAATACTTTCTTTGAATGCTTCACTTCTGGAATAAAAAATATTGTTTTCAATTAACAGAATTATCATCTCTTTTGTGGGTTTCTCTGTAGTGAGGACTGTAACTACTAATATTTATCATCAAGTGAAAATTATTTTTTAATATCAAGTAGTGCCATTCCCTTGGCTTGAATTGTTTTTAGTAAATAGGATGTAGGTATGAACATTCCTATACATGGATGGTCCTATACATGAATGGATGGGTATGTGCATGACAGGAATTCTGATAAAACTAAATTATCCCATCCTGTTGATTGTAGGTCGAGAAGGGTAACTTAACACTTGCTAGTAAATTGTACAGGTGAAATATTAGGCTGTAAAGGTACCTGGATCTAAGGTGAAAGGTTATTTGGAGAATATGTCAGACATTAGTCGCTGATGCTGTTTTCTGATGCTTACCAATAAAGTACAAATAACACAGTGCTATTAACAGCATGGTTAATGTATAAGAAAGTATGCCAGAGAAATATTTTTAGCTTACCACGACTTAAATAAGAGTACATCAATGACTTTCGTTTCCCTCCACAAATACAAGTCGGTATATATGTGATATAGTGCTGGGCTGCAGAAAAATAATGTAATTTGTAAGCATGTCAGAAATGCTATTAACCCTCTCAATGTTGAAGGCAACCATAGAGCAGTGACTGCCTAGTCCAGCAGGGAGAGGGTTAAAGTGATGTCCTGGTTTGTCCTTCTCACTTTTAATGAGTGACGGTGAAGACATCCCTCAAAAGATTGTTGTCTGGTTTGACAAAGTTTGTCAAAAACTTTAAAATTATTGCAGTAATATGAATGCATGTGCATTGTTGAGATATGCAGGTGGCCATAAATAATAGTATGAAGACACTCATTGAAGACACTAATTGAAGACACTAATTGAAGACACTCATTGAAGACACTCATTGGCATCATGTCCACATTCTGATTCACAGCATCCTCATCACGTCAAGGCAATGCACAGACATTGCATTTCTTAGGCCATAGTTATTTAATTCCCTGGTTTACGGACCTGCCGACCAGATTTTTTCCATTTTGGAAAATACAAATAATTATTTTTAGTATATTCCACCGACTGACCACCTGTCCTTAGAATACTATAATAATAATAAATGGTGCAAGAACAAGCCATATTTTGACATAATTGAATATTAATTTTTCTACTAACAGAATATAATGTATATCAAAAGTCTAATAACAATTACTTCTGTTGACAAGCAGTACATCAAAATTAATTGGATTAAAATCTGAAGAGTCCTTATGCTTATGACCATTATGGATCATAATTATATTGTTCAATTATGTTTATATTCTGCCAAAGAACCACTCATTATCTCCAATTATTTATTTTTTATATTTGAAATTATCACAGAAAATTACATAAACCAGAGAATCAAATAAGTATGTCCTCAATAAAACTAATGTTCACCTTAATAAAATAAATAAATAGATAGAATATTGTATTCAACTTTTATATATAATTAATTTATGTATAACTTGTTAATTTTAAGCTGATTAACTGGACATTAAAGGGAAATAAAGAATTGAATTGAATTATAAATATTGTATTTACCATCCATGACCATTCCCCAAAATAGGTAAACAGTACATCAACAATCGTAGATCTTGAATGTATATATAAATTTTAAAAACAATTGTTTGGGGTTTGTCTATGTGGATTTTTCTTCTTCTTAATTAATACTTATAAAATAGTTGTAACATGTGCATTTATGAATACATATTTTTACATCATTACAAAAAGATTAACGTCCTCCACAGAAATTTGAAATTTGAAAAAGGCAGAAAGTTTATTATTTGAATATTTTCAAATTTTGGAAGATTTAAGAATTTAAATGTGTGGTCATTAATTACTAATTACATTGCCTGCCAAAATTCAGAAATGTTGACACAATGTGTGTTGTTTGGTGAACCTGTATTTAATTTGTCAATTCCCTTCAAGTGTAATATTATTCCCTATTAACAGAAACATAGCAACACAATAATTATTGTATTATTGATATCTGGCACAGACCTCCTTGACATATAGTTTGGTGGGAGTCACAATCTTTACCATATCCACTGATCCTTTTCTATGTAACAGACTTTGTTCTGCAATATACATAGAAATATGATGTGAATATTTAATAGGAAATATAATTTTTACAAGACTGTATCTCCTGCAGTCAAGCAAGAAACAGATGCACATCTGAAGGGGGTTAGCTCTCTAACCTTTAGGCAGCAAAATGGAACTACTAAATTTTAATATTTATAATTACCATGGCATTGGACCCTGTTAGTGTCATTGGTGTACCTTGGTAGGCAGGTGAGGGGCTCGGGGATGACCCTAATGGCAGATGGGTGCTGCCAGGGAGCTAACATGGGCTGTGTCACCATTGTTCACCTATCTGTCTTTTGTTCAACCAATGGTCTATTAATTATTTATTCATTTCATTTCCACCTGATTTCCTAGTGGATTTTTTTTTTGAATTTGGATAATGCACTCCAAGAATCATTTAATCACCAAGGTGTTTTTTAGTAATTTCTGATTGTTTCTTGATTTAAAATAGGATAATTTAATTCATTGCTTAATTTTATAAAGGATTTTTTTCTCTCCCTAAATAACAGCCTCATTTTAATGTGCAGTGCAAAATAAAATGCATGAGAACGTAGATAAGACACCTGCATTAAGCTATAGAGAACCTGATATAACATTCAAATTCTCTTGAATTTAGCATACCTATGGTGAGGTAACACATATTACCACCATATCACATTATCCAAGGGAACATTACAACAGGTTGGAATTGCATTTTATGACTCAGAAGGTTAAGGATCATTCAATGGGATGAAATATGTTCCCCAGGATAGTCTCCTGATTTCACAGGCCTGACTTAGATTAAAGAGACACATGATAAAAACATGTATTTGGAATTGCCATTTGGTGCATTGGCATTTGACATAAGTTCAGGTGTAGTATAACCTATTGTTCAGGTTGTGTCAGTAGGTGTGTAGGCCTTCGACACCACTGCTGATCAGCCTTTCAGATGTTGTGTGCACTCCCCTTGTGAAAATAGTGCAGGAGGCAGAGGTATATTAATAATGAGTTTACTTGTCAACTGTGCACAGTGTGGTGTGGTGCCCAGACATGAGATGGGTTGAACCTGTTAGAGGCATGATGTGACCCAGACATTAGCCAGCAAGGGTGGTGATAATCTTTCAGGGACACATTTAGTAAACCATATCAGGGTCGCTTTAATTTTGTGACAAGTAATAATATGTTCTGCAAGTTATATGTTTTTATAGTTATGCCAATGGTTTACAAGACATGGTTTTCTAGATTATGCTATCAAAGAAGGAAATTAAAACAACTAAATTGTCCATAGCTTAATATCAATGTTATCATATGAACCTTTCTGATTAGTTTATGAATAATGTTAATATAGCAACAGGGAGAAATGAAAGTGTGCAAATAAATTACAATTTGACAAATTGGTTATATTTGTATTTTTAGGTTAAAATTTACCTGTGGTGATTAATTAAGGTGTTTGAAGTATTAGAGGGTTTGAATTAATAGGAAATTTAATTTATATATTTAATTAGTTTGGTTTGTTTCAATAAGTTAACTCTCAAAACTCTAAGATGAAAGAAATTTACCAAGATTACAATAGCAATAATATATCTTTTAGTGTAAATGAATTGCTGTAATATATTGAATATTTGTACATACACTGCAAGTTATTATACTGTATTGACCATATGAGTTTAATGAATTACTTGCTATTGTGCTATCACTAAAGTCTTATATATATGCATTATCATTGTTAAATGTTCATGTCATTAATAGGAAGATGATTGGTTCACTAGGCATTAATGCTGATTTGGTATAATTTACAATATTCAATACCATTTTTCTTGTACCATTTTAGCCTGCATTTATTGATTTCATATCAAATTAAAGCTAGACTTGGTTATGTTAAGGTAAGACTTTCTATTGGCACTATAGTTAAACTAAACATGGCAGGTGGAAGTAAGTGCACAGTGCTGGTTTCTCATGTGTGTGTACACTGTGTATATATGTAATCTTACACTCAACAGTGTCTCATTGCTCTTCATATAGGGCAAGATAATAATTTATCGAAGACCGTGAAAATAATGTATTCCATTAACAGGTTTCAGAGCAATAAATATTTGTGTTATTAGTTATCAAAATGTTTTACTAGTAAGTAAGAGCCATTTCCATAATGTTTGTTAGTTTTCTTTCCTAATATTATTTTTATGTAATGCGTGCAAAATCAAAGGTATTTTCAGAGAAGGTATACATTCTTATTGACTTCAAAGGTTGTTGCACTTCAAGTTTCAACAGACAGTGCCATTAAACATGTATTATATATTTTTACAGCTCCAATAATTCCCTAATAAAGGATAATTATGTATTCTGCTTGTTATCAATATGTGGAATATTCACACAAGGTTGTGACATGAAATTTGAAATGTGGGTTCGGGATCATGGTTCTTGAACGGAGTGCTCAACTAAAAGGTAATGTTTGGTGTTACTCAAATGTGGCATTGAACCAGAGGTGCTTCAAGGTTTGTGGGTGCCAGTTGAACCATATGTTAGATGTGAGACATCGAGGTGAATCTTATTGCCACCCATGCCTTTCTATGCACTCACCCATGCATGTCTGCCTATTACTGATCTATAAAATTAATATCACTTTTTTTGACACATATCATTCACTGAAACCTTTAGATAGACACACTGACCTAGCTGGTTGGTGTATTTGTGTTTCATGGTCCACCTTATCAAAAAGGAATGTTTTTAGGATGGCATAGCTACATAATAATAATAATAATAATAATAATAATAGTGCATTTCTAATATATAAGGGGTCATATATATAAGGGGTCTACTGTTCCTTGAGGTAACTGATGCACTTATGTGTGCTGGATGTTGTATTTCCTAGGTGGGCACATTTTACTATTATTTCTTGCATTACATTATGTATACCTTTAATAATATGCCTACACATTTGAATTTCTCATCTTGGGTCTTAATCCTACAATGTCAAACCTATGTTCCAGTACCTGATGCATTTTGTTTCTAATGGAATATCTATTATTGTTGAATTTGAATGCCTATTTAGATGCACCTATTTAAACTAAAACTAATAATAAACTATGATAAAATATAACTAATTACCATACTTGAAAAACACTGAAAATTGAAACCTGCCAAGATGGTCAAAGGTGAATATATAATTTCCTTAGAATGTCCAGGATGCAGCTAATGTGAAAATGAGTTAAAGAATCCAATTTCACAAATTAAAGTATTCACACATGGCAATTATTTCTAGAATTGCGAATGTGCTTGCATTTCTCCAGGCAGTAAGCAGCACCTGTACTCTCAGCAGTGTCACATCTTGGTCTCTTCTCCCTGTTCACTTCTATTGTGCACACTGTGCATCTGGGCTACGGGGGCAGTCATCTTTGCTCCACACCTGATCTTTACCCTCACCTGTTGTCAGGCTTCACCTGTCGTTAAGCCCTGTCATTCCCCTGGTCCCCCCTTTAACACCTGTGATCTGCAGGCCAGCACTTCCATTGACGTCCCGCAGATAGAGAGCTCACCAGCTGTTGCTAAAGGTTATCGTATAGTCATGTTTTAATTCCAAACAACAAAATAATAATACTGACATTTGACAGATTTATTTCATGTTTATAGTGACAAAACAATGCAATATGAATGTATTTAATTTACAGGTAATATTGCATAACGTTTTTGTTATGAATAATTACTAAATTAGTACACATAGGTCAGTCATTCATGTGAAATGGGGATCTACAGTTTCACATAGATCTTGTAGCACTATGCAAGTATTATAAGCCCTGTTATTGCACACATACAATACAAATAACTGCTATCACTTTGTGAAGCTCCTCCTAAGATTTATTGGTATATAGTGTATGGCAAAGCAGACCGATATTTTACATTAAGGAGTGTCCTGACTTTCTTAAAGATGAAAATGTGCAACATTCAACATAAGAAAGAAATTAAATTTAAATCTATTATTATTTCATTTTGCCAACCTTCATAACATTTTTATTAACTTAATTATTCACACAATTATTACAATCTTTTTTACATTAATGAGTCTATTTATACTTACAACATGTAAATAGAAATGGTACAATTAAAATATCACTGTATTTTATTGTTATTATCTTTGAATATTTTAAGAGAGAAAATATTGATTCAATTTCATGCAATGTATTACTGGCAAGATGATATGAAAACCTCTCTCTTTTTGAGTACAGTTTTCTGCATCATAATGTATTATATTTTTCTGTGATGGGTTTGTATAATATATCAATGATTTCTTCACGTGGATAAATATTCCTTGCCATCAAATGTAGTAATGCCTTTTAACTATTCAGTTTAAATAATTTAACACAATCGAAACATTTATTCACATAGCTTTTTACCAATGCATTATGCAGTGAGTATGTGTAGATATTCTACTTATTACACCTGTTGTGGAAAGGTATTTACTTATTCACAGTCATTCTGTACATTAGCCTATCTATGTTGCACAGACATTTGTTTTTATCATTAAAAAAAATCAGACTTTTTGCCTATCAGCTATATGTTTTTATGTATCTATTCACAATATGGAATGTTCTTAATAGGGTAGTGTTTAGACCACTGTGAAGCCATTAGTGCATTCATGGCAGGATCACTTGAATTGTATCAGTGTGTGGACATCTGTTATGAGGCAGTTTTCTTCATGATTCCATATTTCTTCTTATTAAACAATACTCCCAGAAAAATTGTATATAAATAACATTATTTGTATTGAACTAAAGAATCACGTGAATTATTCAGAACCATAATCATGGGACTGCCCTTGTAGTTAGCCATTTGTTAAATGTGACAAAATGTTTGCTTTAGTCATATTCACTCCTATCCTGTTAATTATGCATGATCTACAGTCAATGGAAGATACCTAAAAGGTTGATAAAATGGATTTCACTTTGTGCTCCATTCAAGTCAGAGGTCGGTAACATTGTCCATTGTTAATGAAGTGTAACATTGCAACTTTCTCTGTTTGTGTTCATCTGTGCATCACTCAACTGTATCCAACAAGGGTCCTAACCATATGGCTGTGGTTAAAGTAGTCCATACAAATCTTAATTATTCACAACATCAATATATATACATCCTGATAATTCAATTTGTTTTAAATATTTGCAAGGGGAACAATCAACCATGAAAGCATATGGTAATGTTTAGTACTGTCCACATGTATGTATTTCTATTCAGTTTTATAATTTGTTGTATTTTTTTTTTAAATAATAGAGTGTTTTGCTTATTTACTTCATAAACATTATACCAATCTGAATTGGATGATTTGTTTCATAGAAAAAGATAAATTAAACATGCTAATTGGAAATAATTAAATTATAGATACATAACTATTTTAATTAATTATTACTGGTAAGTGAAATAATCTTGAAAGTAGCTCTAAACCCCAATTTGAAAAAAAAAAGATAATTACTAATATATTTAGTACAATAGTTTGAATATAAATGATGAATGAAGTGGTGTTGACAGGACTGAAATACATATAATTATTGTCCACCATTGCTCATAGAATCATCTCCAGAATTAGAAGGGAGAAAATGTTCAATTAGAGGTGATGAAGAGACAGTATCATGCATCTGGAATGGAGATTATCTTATCTCATCTACCCATAGCCTTAAATCTATAAATCTCTATAAGGCACCGCTTCTTTGTGTCATCAGGTCAGGCTGACCTAGCTCAATGGAACTTGGTGGTAGTCATTAAAATAATACAGCAGATAGACTCGGTGTGTTTGTTGTCTCTGAGAATTGAATTCTTCATCACCCCTTATTAAGGCCTGGAAGATCTTATCAGAATGATGGGCCAAGCTTAAATTAATTTTCTCATCTTCCATGGTCAACAGGCAAGCTGGCCTCCCCTCTTTCATTCGTGAGCAAGTCATCAGGTTGATCATAACAAGGACTTGGCCCTGAAGCACAGGGACCAGTCATTATTACAGAGGATACAGGTGAAATTTCACCCACATTCCCAATTTAATTTGGGCCTGTCACCCAGACTAGGAGATAGGGCCTGGCTGACCCCCTTGACCTTAGGGAGCTGTTACATCACCGCTGACCTCCATGTCGTGAGGTCATGCTCCCAGGCTTTTTGGCATTCTGGCGGGTTCCCACGGAGAAGACTTCAAGGGATAACAGGAACTGTAAATATCTCCGTCTCATTCACCCTGAGACAATGACGAAATAATGGCGTCCACCGGTAAATTACTTTCTATGCGTGTGTGATACTGATTGTGAAAGGGGTGGGGGATGAGGGGAGCAGGGTCCCAGGGGGAGGGGATGACCAGATAGAGGTACAATTGTAAGGGTCAATTGAAATCTGCGACAAAGGCAGGAATAATGCCTACTTGTTGCTGATTGGGATTTGTGAATGGGATGAGTCTGGGTGACTTTCTCTGTCCAGTCCTTTCTAGCCAGTGTATCCAGTCATGTTAATGGATTGTACTGGCCACTTGATTTTCAATTTCTTTCTTAGTAGATTAAAGAAATTGTCAGTATTTGACAGCTGACTTGTAAATTTTATGAAGCATTTCATGGGAAGTTTCCCCTTCCCGTTTGAAGTAATTTGGCATGTGAAATGAATTACCATTTCACTGCAAGACTAATGAGGAAAGTGACACACTGACATGAAGAGATCACTGTTAAAGATCTTTAAAAGTTCTGAAATATTTAACATGCAGAGCTGACCATTCTTTATGGGTTCGAGGATTCACCATTACCCAAGCCTTGGTCTTCTCCATAATCACCCTTTGTGCTTTCTTTAATTTTAATTTTTTAAAATTTTTAACTGATGCATTGATAGGTTCAATTTTATTGTACTATTTTGAACTGCATACATTTATAGTCCACATTTAATATATATTTTTTATAATTCGGCATGGTTATCACTATAAGCTGTGTCAATTATGAGCAGTAGACTATTGCCTATCAATGTTCTACTTAGAATTTGTAGTTCTGTTACCAAGTTGGTTGGTTGGTTGATTTGGGTTTAAATCCACTTTCAAGATTTTTTCACTCGCATCATGGCCTGCATGTATATCTACTGCTTGTACTAGTCTGGATTATCACCACTTTTTGTAGTGCTAGCTCCCTTGGTATATCATGCCACAGATAGAACATGGATACCCCACTCAGACACAGTATACTGATTCCGAGCCGACCAGTCCTTGCTTTACCCCCTGAGCCCCAAGCAGTGGAATAACAAGTACCATCTTTTAATGTCTTTTGGTTTGCCATGACCAGGGATCGAACCTGTGACATTGCGCACTCCGGGGCCCATGCTCTAACCATTACACCACGTAGCCGGTATGTTACCAAGTGGACATGTAAATGATACGAAAGTCTCTATCATGTATATCATCAATCACTGTCTATTTCCCAATATATCGCTGCTTTTATCAAATTGATAGGAAAATTTCATTCCATATATATATAAAAAAAATTATATCACTGATATACACATGGGACCTTATACCTAAATATTTACTTAACTTTGGTAATTGTCGTTAATTAACAAGCTGAATAAATAACGAGTAACAAAAGTGAAATTTCCCAGGCATGGAGACCCTGTGGCTCATCGCAATGTAGCAAAGATGTGTTTTCTTTCAGGGTCTGTTTATGTTGTTGTAAACCCCTGAGGTTTCTGAATGCTTGTCCGGCATGGGGGGTAACCGGATACACTTCTGTCTGGTCTAGAAGGAAACCAAAGGGGAGGGGATTCTGTGAGAAAATGTGCCGTGACGCTAGCATTGGGGTTACCTTTCTGCTTGACCCCTAATCAGGTGATTAACCAACCTCTTGAACTTGTCATTTTTAAGAGCAATTTCAGAGATTCCGTGAAATGTATCATTTTCATGTACAGGGCGTGACCAATGCTGTTTGTTTTCAAGATCATCCTGTTTGAACAAGGATATGATAGTGGATTAGTCTAATGATGTTTACATAATTTTGTTTCTTTTCAAATTTTTTTTTGATGAAAATTTTCACTGATGCAGAATTCACTGGGGATATGTCTGGGATGCTTTGTCTTTGATTAGTGTTGCCAGTGGTGTGACCAATAGGAAAGTTTAATAAGCATGAACAAGAACAAAATTGTATGCTACCAGCAGCTGTGATCACAGGAAGTGTACATTGTCCTTTTGGAGAGGTGTCGTGACATTCCTACATAGATTAGTAACGATATAAACATATTGGCAAATGTTCTTAAAAAAGCTCATAGATTTCCTCGAAATAGCAACAATGTTGTGGCAATATGTATCTGTTTAATGCTGTTAGGATTAATATTCTGCAGAAGAAATAATTGAATTATTACTCTATTCTCCCTGCTGTATGAATAAAACTTGTTCCTGGTCCAGTGGCTTTTTGGGTTACCTACAGCAGGAATAATATTAAAGAACCTATTTGAAGAAAGTATGTGCATAAACAGAATGTTCTTAATAAAAACTGATGCTGGAAACACAAGGAAATGGACCATTTCAAATCATATCTTTAATATTATTACCGGTACGTTCATTTTCATATGGAACATTGTTCATTACTATTGTCTGTGTGTCTTTAATACTACAGCAACAGGTGTTCATGATTCTCCATTGTTTATTCCCCTGGACAGGAATGTGGACACTCTGTGCACCTCCTCATTATGATATATATCTGCATCTGTGAACATCAATGGTATATGTTGATGAACCTGTGGAGAGAATTGAGGATCTTCTCATGATCCTATTCCAAATATCAGTGTGTGTGCCCTTGTGATTATAATCCTGTATTGTGTTACACTATTGATGTTTCTTCATTCAAACAGCCAGGCATTGTGGTTAACGCGGGATCCTGAGAAATCCTGCTGTTCGCAATAATGGAAGACGTGAGCCTCTTTCTGGCCGCTTGTCTCAGCAGGACACAATTGAAGATATCACAAGTTGATATTTCGGGAGAAAAAGATTGCGTCAGGTCACCTGAAATTTGATAACAACTGAGAAGCAAGTTGCCTATTTATAGGGGTCCCCTTTCACTAAGCTGGTGTGCATTTAAATGTCGCATTAACAATTTTATACAGACATATTTTGACATCCATGATTTTGCAGATTAAAAAAATATTATCTTCAACTTGGTATTGGATAAATTAAAATGCAGATTGTTTTTTACATTTGTATATAAAGTGAATATGTTGAGGATATATTATATAAACGTTATGTTATTTCTATGAAGGGTTAGTGATGCTGGGTGATGAATAAGGTCAGACTCCTCTCACCTTGACTGGCCTAGTAGTTGACACCATTTCAAAGTGCTTCTAGCTGTAAAATTACATATCTGTGTATCATTTTGCAGAGCTACCTGTCAGGATTCATGCATTTAGTCTAGAGGGAATGTTAATTTGTAAACAAATCTTTTATTTGATGTTCCAAGATGGATATGTCTGTAGTAAAGATTTATACTATCTGTGATCAAAGTCTTTTTGTCTGTATAAGTACTAGCAGTGTAAGTATACAGAGAGATATGTCATGTTCTCTAGTGATATAGCAATAGATGTATTCCATTGTAGACCCATGCTGTACAAGAATAGGTACAAGAATATAATCCTTTAAGACCATTGAGCACATAATCTCTGATAATTATCACAAACGTAGTCATTGAGGGATACTTAATGATTCTTTACAATTTAAAACATTTAACAGACATGACATAGAATATGCACATGATTGCTCTCCATAATCACCTTAGGATGGGCCCAGTTGCTGTTAGTTTGTGTTATGAAAGCCTCCAAGGGACCAGAGAAAAACTACTCCTAACTGTGTGTGGTATTATGATAAAAACAAGCATATCATGACAGAGATACCAATCTATGTTACAATTAGACTACAACGAGATATCAGTATACCGCAGGTAATATTCATTATACACAGATGATTTCATAAGGTGAATTTCTCTATAAGTAGAGTAAGTAGCATTTATACAACAGGATAGTTCATGCATAAACATATTGGATATGATGCTATTATTTTATCATGTATTAGCTTGTGGGTTAATATGTGAATATGATAATGTATTTGAGCTTTCTTTAATACTTCCAAGTATGAATGTTCTAATTGATTCCATTGCATATATTTACACATCTATTTTAGGTATAACCTAGGAGAAATGTGTTTATGGTCCTTAGACGATAATAATATCAGAAAGCTCAAACATGTTCAAACTGAGACAGAATTGCAACTATGGTATGATCTGGACAATTGATAAAATCATTTATTATTTTAAATGTAAAGATATTTGACTTGCTGTTGTTTCCAGATGATGGCACTGTGTATATGTGGGGCTACAGTCGGGGGTGTGGATATCGCCGTCGTGACGTCCTGACACCAGAGAAGGTGTTGGATGGACACAATGTCATGCAAGTGGCAGCTGGTGGTGTTCACAGCATGGCACTGACAGGTAGGCACATGACATGGCATAGCTGGTTGACACATGAAATTCCCATGATTGACAGGTAGGCACATGACATACCATTTCATTGATATCGAAGCTCATAACACTACCATAATTATGTATGAGCACATTAAACTGCAATGCACTAACATACATGTAATTGATATTTTGGTTGTTAGTGTAACTATGATAAATGTTGGTCACCCTACCATTAAGGTGTGTGTAATATGAACAGAAATGTAACTGATTATTGAAGAACAATGGCCCTTCATAATGGTAAGAAAGGAAGTGAGTTCATTAATACACTTTTTTTCTGGGAACTTGCCACAAGTCTGAAACTTCATTATTCAATATAATAAATGAAGAATGTCCAACATACCGAGTGGCACCAGTTTATTATTACCCAGTCAATGAATCAGTAAGCACTCATTTGACCTGCTCAACTCCATATGAGAATGAATACATGCCAAGCTGCCATTTCCAGCACTAGGTTTTGCATTCTGCATCTGACTGGGTACCCATACCCTGCTTGTTAAAGGGGGGTATTGTCTAACTATGTCACTTTTCAATGAGTGTAATACCTGGGTCTCAGTGTGGGGCAGAAACAAATCCTAGATATTTTCAGGAGTTTGAGCCAAGCTGAAATCTTCTGAACTGAGCAATCTTTGGGCCAATCTTGAAGTATTGCCACCACAAATGTGTCATGGTTCAGCATGTCTATCAAATGTTCACAGACATGGAGTGGCACATTCATTTAGCTATTATTTCTGCACTGTTTGGTTTGTCGTGGAGATAATGTGGAATACAAGTAGAAACTAGTACTTCCTAAGCCAATAGGATTCCATAGTTTCCTATACATTTAACATTGATTTGTCTACATATTTTGTATTTAAACAGTATGCTAATTAACAGAGCAACTGAAAGATATTTCAAGCTGATACATTATTATTTAAATTATAGCATGTATATTATTCCAGTAAACACAACAGTTAATGTAGATGTGGATGTTTCAAAAGAAAATTTCAAATGCTTCAGATTTCTATCTTGCAAGTCATTGAACCTTATTTTCACCTTAACGTCACAAATGCATTTCTTTTGGACATATTTTCTCTAATCGCTTGCAGTTCAAATTCCATTTCCTAGAGCGAGAAATGCTTTTATAACATGCAATTCTGGTATGACAGATGTTGTGAAATAAATAGTTTTCAAGACCAGAGCTATTAAATCATCTGATTTCCTGTGCTGTTTGGTTTGTCATGTGTGACTCTTATCTCCTACAAAGTGTATCAAATGAACTGCCTTGTATTTTAGGTTTTGTTTCATCACATGTGTCATTTCCTTCTCACAGCTGTTTTGGGTTTTGTTTCCATGATAACAAACAGGTTTGTCTCCAGTTTCCAACGTAGACATGAGTTGTATCCTCTTTTTTATTTTTTTTTGCAGGACATTTTGTGGTTTATCACACAGTTATCATTTGACATCAGACAGAGCTAACCAGGATGCTTCGTTAATTTGATTAAAATCAAGACGGAGGTACAAACCACTTTTGGTGCAGATGCCATGTTTGAGAATTACCACTTCCTAATTCCAGGTCATTGTTGCTTCGTATATTCCGGTCACGATCAGGAGTTATCAGTACTCTGAGGCAGTGTGATGATATCGCTAGTCCTGGCAGATTGGAGGCCATGTTGATGTAACGTTCTCACATCAGGTGTTCTGTATTAACATCAGTTTAGGACAGTAATACATTACACATCTGACATGAGCAAATAGCTCATCAGGGGGCGGAAATCTGATGATATAATTATATTTGTATTATTTACTATCACATGTAAACTGACAGAGGGTGATATCCAAGGCATGCTATTAAAGTTTAATGTATGTTACCATGTGATAATTATTTACTTGTAGAAACATAATGTCCATGTACTGATATTTCTGTAATACTTCAATCTGCCTGCTGAATTCATCATAATTACGACATGTAATTCCTAGAAACACATTGCATGTAAATATTACAGTACTAAAAAAATACTAGCATTAATTGAATATTGCCATGCTAGAACAACTTGCCTGTAAATAATGGTGGCAGAAGTAACATATGTATAGTGCAGTACATTTAGCCATGTGTAGTACTTGTATATTCTCCAATATTATATTTTTATGCTTGTATGATGAAAATTGATCCTTCAGCTCAGGCTGTGTATTGACCAATGTTTAACTCGGACAGGCTATTGACACCTGTTTAACATGCAGATCACCTGTTGCAAGAACCATTGGCTCCTAGCATGTGCAGTGTCATGTTATTCTCTATCATAACTGATCATTTAATGAAATTGACACCAAAAATTGATTTCTGTAATGTTGAGATCTATGTCAAGTCCAATACCTCTGACATTGTTGTATTCAGTCTGTCTATTGTGACAGTGCCCCATGTGTAAACTAGCATCCACTTTGAAAAATGGTATAACTTTTCTCCTGCCCTTGAGTTGAAAAAGCTGTTTGATTACGTATGACAAGTCTGCATGAGGCATAATCACTGAGGTTATGACGGAGTGTACGGTTTGTAAGAAACGTCCTTGATCAAGGAAACCAGACACCTTTCTCCATGCAAGTTACAGAGCCCATGGAGGAAGATCAGTATTTCTGTTGGCATTACCTTTCCTGGCAGAAGTCCTCCGTCAATACATTGCATTGATTTACTTCAGTACTTTTGTTCACTTTTAATGCCACCCAAAATTGACCGTTTCAAACAACCTTCAGATATTTGACGTGATTTACAACAGACTCCATATGGGAACATGTTCTTAGTATATGAACATTGTCAATGTGTGTTATTGAATTGATTTTGGTATGGAATTCTGCTATTGTCATTACTGATAATTATCAGATTACTGGATATAATGCTATCTTAAATCTCATGCTCACTGCCAAATTCAAGGAAATATTGTGCAGACATAAAAGAGTTATCTTTCTGCATTCACATTATTATCCTTAGGAAAATATGTCTGTAATTTGAAAAGTTGTTTGATGCTATCTGTCAGAGACTGTAGTCATAAAATAATCAACATGGTTGTATGTCTAGACTATGATGAGTAGTTTGTGGTGAGATATAGTCTGATTACAGACAACATACCATTTGTTTCTGGTTTTATTATGTAGTTTTATTATGTAGTTCTATTATGTAGTTTTCATGAGCATTTCATACAGAAAATCTCCTGTGTGCTACTCATTAATTTTGCGTTATATTCCTCAAATTCATCTTTTGGGAAATTGTGTCTTAGAATGTTAACATAGCTATCTCTTGACATATTCTATTTAAGGTTATTTAAGATCCATAAACAGGAAAAAATAAGAAGGTATTCGTTGTTTATTCAATTTGTTTGGTACTCTAAAACCAGACTCTCATATAGTATATATAATGGTATTTTTAAGAGATACATAGAAGTCAAGTTCTCAGTACTGGAAACAAACTTTTTACATGTTGTACTTGATCCTTCTGCAAGAGCAAATAGGAAGATAGTATACAAGGAAATCCATCAGTATTGGAAAACCAAATTACAGTGCCATATGACATATTATGATCTTATTTATGAGATCCCTATGCAGAAAAGATATAGGAATGTTTTTGTTGTCTACAAGGAAATCCTCTGTACTGGAAAACCAAATTCTGGAACCAAGATAAACGGACATTCTTTACGAGGTGGCACCAAACACCGTGGTATCATCAACACATGACTGACAGCCTCTCAAAGACTATGGTGGCATTTCTCTCACATTTTATGTACATTTCACTTGATATACATGACATTATGAGGGCTCTCATTACAGTATCTAATGTTGCTAATTGGATTAATATGCTTATCTGTGCGTACTTTATGGTCTGTAGAAGGCATGCTGAGAGTTCCGACCTGTCCAACACCCCTTGTCAATTACCCTTATCAAACAATGCTGGGAGGGGGTTCGCTGGGGAAGAGTTAACTGCCCCACAAATCAGCCTTAAGGATGTCGGTATTATGTGATAACTCTCACCAGGTTATTGGCTCTGGTTAACATCCACTTGGTAGTAGAGGTACTTTAATACTGTGTGTAGACCTTGCTAGAGTTGCCATCCTGTTGCTTATAGTCAAATTTATTGAAATAACTTGACTCACACAAGGTTGTAGTGTATGGGTGAAGGATACCTGCTGTGGCGTCAAACAACAAATCACTCACTCATTTACTCACACAAGGACTTGATTCACCTAGTGTTGTTATGATCTAATGTGAAATTATTATTTTTATTTTATTTTTATTTTATTGGGAGGGAATTCAGTAAAATAATGTTTCTGATGTTGGAATTCAATAATAGAGTATATTCACAAACATGTTAAAACTGAGATTGCCATGTGTGTGGATATCATCCTTGTCAAATAATTTGAACCAGGAACACATATTTTCCCTTCCTAATGAAATGTATTATCAGTATACCCCATTTCCTCCCCAATTTGCACTGCCCAATCTGCATGTGTGTCTTTTCACAGCTCAGTCTATCACTTGCTGGTAGATAGGTATAGATGTGTCTAACACTACCCTGATAAGCAGTCTTTGTTTTCATAGCTGGAGATATATGGTTTCCCCCCTATCGCCATGCCTAATCACTGTTTTACACTTCAAACCAGTTACAGGTCGCCTGGGGTCATGTTATTTATGACCCCAGGGCAGCTGGCACTAGATACATCTTGACCTTTGATACAGCATAGTAAAAAGGTTCACAAAGTTGGTTCAGTGTGCCACACAAAGTAGCTACCAATTACTGAATTTATCTGGACGTAATTGGCAGTTTGGATATAAGAAATTATCTGCTCGTAGTCACTCAGCGGTCTATGAGTATGGTCATTTGCCGAGACTTTTATGGCCCCATGCTAGAAGACCTGTTGGCTTTGCTCCATGACTCAAAAGTAATCTGGACTTGTAAATGAATTTCCCTAGGAATATCTTCTGCATTAGTTGGTCTGCTGACAATCTTGTCAAAACAGAATTGTTTGCCCCAAGCAGGGAAAAAATATCGTCAGTTCTGGCAGCTTTTTGATGACGAGAATGTTGCCCGTATTCAGGGTTACCACCAAGATGAAATGACCATTTAATGATATATTGGTCACCCAAGGCTTTGCCCACTTCTACGATTTCCATCCAATTTATGTATTGAGGGAAAATGGAAGTATCCGTATTAATCCCACATTTCCTTTGGTCTGCTTTCAGAAATATGTTTCAGGATGGACAGAAATATGACTTCTTACTTTGATGACTTTGGAGGTGTGTAACTTTGATCTGGCCTGTCCTTTAACAGGCATCTGTTTACAACCTAATTTTGTGTCTGTTTCCTGAAGACCACACCTGCCTAGTGTTGATCTAATCAAACCTTACACTCCAGCAGTAATGTTAAATAACAATTCACTCTCTCAATTATACTAAAATCTATTCAGATAATAATAAGGTACAAACACACAATGTATACAATCTTTATTACAGTTGTTGTTGAATTCTCCTTTAGCAAATATTCTCACACAAGCGCAAGTCTTTATGATAAATGTTAAGTTATTATCATTCAAACACCAGCAAGTATAATTGGATGTCAAATGCAACAAGATGAATGTATTGCAATGTAGGAACTCTGAGTTTTCAGTAAGATTGTACTTCACTGTCATTTTCTTCCTAGTTTTCTAAATGCCTGGTTAAGCTTTGTCAAACCAACAAATTACCTGAGATTTTTCTCTGATCACCTGTTGGCTCAAAGGATCAAAAGATTTTCAAGCATTGTTGAGATTGCCACCTAGGAATTTTAATAGACTTGTGCCAGGGTTTGTTTGGAGCACACCAGCTTCTTGGAGCTAAGGAAGCAGAGATTAGCGTTCGTGAGGGACGTTGGATGTGTTTAATTAACAGACAATCCCAGAGCAAGTATTGGAGTGTTTAGCAAACATGACGTATTTATTTGTGGAACATGCAGTTCTCCCATCTCTGTTGCATCCACGGTACATATGCCATGTTGTCACACTTCCATGCTGAGGCACACACATGACATGTGTGTCATCATGTCATCACTTGTGTCATCCCTCATGTCACTTAAGTACACGTATATGTCATGTCATCACCATTTGAGGGGAAATTGTTTATTGCAATTATTGTCCTATGGAATAGAAGTTGTTAGAATCCATTTTATGAATATTTTATGATGTGTGTAATGTCAGAAATAATTGCAGAAAGTATTTAATTGGATATATTAATTACTGATGCATATATTAATATAATTAATTCTGGTAAATTACAATTATAAATCTTAAATTATTGTAACATTTACAATGAAAATGCTGACTTTATAAATCATTCATGGACCTTGCTCATGCATTTTCAACTGAGAAAGACTGTAGTTATCAGAAATGTTAATAGCTGAATCATGTATCATATCCACGTTATTCCCAGAGGAAATTATGAGGACAGAGGTATACATCTGTAGCAGGGGGACGGGACATAACTCTTTTGATGTATGCATCACATTTCCTTGGTTGTGTCGTATTGGTCATAACACTTTAATTGAACTTCAGTGCTCCATTAATGCTCTTAATTGGACATTTTTGCAGTCGTTTATAGTGGCTTGCTTCCTGTGTCTGAAGACGTCCCTCATGATTGGTGCCATGTCCCAGAGCAAAGGTTTGGCCTCTCTGGGGCAGGGTCACTTTAACAGCTACAATACAACTGCTCTTTCTAGTTGGAACTTTACATTGCCACATTGTTTCTGTGGTGTGGTACTCGCTGTGATCAGCCCTCAGGACAACTACAGAGATTAGCTTCATTTCCATACTTCAGATGTTTGGGGATTTTTTCTCAGTCAGATATGTTGTGGAGATTTGTGCATAATTATGGAATACATTGTACCTGTTAGGTTGCACGTAGATCCAATTATAGTTTTCAAAATTTGGGATTAAACACCTTCCATTTTGATTTACCTTAATTCCATGAGTCTCGTTCATGGATCTTTGTAATCATTAATAAAACAAGTGTAAGTTTTCAGCTTGTTAATGACTGGTTGGGTATGCTTTTACTTAAAATCATGATGGACACATTAGTATAATTCTGGCTTTTGACTGAAACTCTACGATGTACACATTATCTCACATTGATCAGATCACTTTTCTCATCTAAATCCATTCTAATAACCAAACGCAATTGATTTCGGGAATATATATTTAAAAATTGAAATTTTTCATCTTCCACTTTCTGGAGGCTACAAGAAATGACGCCACACAGAGAAATACTTTAAGTATTCCGGAAAGAAGTCCATTAAAAGAATATGTGGAATATGTGTGAATTCATGCTTTATACTTTGTTTCATATCTAATGTCTGCAGATTTATCTTAACTACTCCAGTGTCAAGAACAGGTAAATGCATCTGATAAGGGGGAGCTAACTCTCTGTGTGAACACACTTTACCCTACAAATGTCTGCTTTTTTTAATTCCAGCCAGCGTCTCTCATCTCAGGGCCACTGGTTAACCTATCACGTAACATTCTGTACAAATAAACAACCTTTACATGGGTTTGGTCACAAGAAGGCTTGAGATTACAGCATTCGTGGTTATGGGGTAGAGGCTACAACCATCTAATTACCCAGCATGCTGAGAATCTGTCCCCTTTGACCTTTGGGTCAGACCGAGGCCACAAAGTAGGGCTTTAAATAAATGGCATTTGTCTCTACAAAAGGATCTAGATTTAGTATATATTTGTTATAATAACCAGGCTCTGTGAAATTTATTTATCAAGCGGCAAACAAATTGCTCCAAATGTGAGAGGATAAGCTTTATTTGCTGATATAGTTCTGTGATAAATATTTTATCTTCAACAATGGCAAGTCAATGGTATATTATTAATGGTACAGGTACAAATGTTGACAGAGGAATTTCGTTTTTTTAAACATATATGTTTAATTTTTTCCCCAGAGAATAGCATTTCATATTGATTTTCATTTGAAGATAGTTTAATAAACACACTATCAAGCTTTAATTGGCATGGCAGCATTAATTGACCTAGCATTAAAAATTAATAAATTGTAAATGAATGTAAATTTAGTTTCCTCATGGTAATTTTTCATTGCATTCCTTTTGGGGCAAAGGTAATATTCATATTTCAAAGCCAGGTTCTTGGTTTGAATCTTGCCCTGTAAACATTTCCATGTGCATGGTTCTTGTACACCAGCTGTATACCACATTAGAAGACTTGTTGATGTTAATGTATCACCTGGTTGCTGCAGTCTTTCTCCCTATGATATGCAGATCATCACACATTCACACAAACACTTCTAGGATGGCCTCAATCCTGGTATACTGAGCTACATAGTACATAAACACAATTGTGAGTGAATGACGTATCAACACCAGTGACATCTAACGTAAAAGGCGATAAGATATCTGCAACACTCGCAGTTATTAATTTACTTGAAAGATGGAAAATCATATACATTATGATTATATAATGGTAAAAAGAGTTCAGAGGAATCATCACGATAAGTTTTTTCATTACGTTTTTAGTGTGAGATATGAAGAAATAAAAATCTAATCGGAAGAAACATTGTCAAAACTTTCTTCACCATTTAGCGGCGCCAAACAAGACTTGGTCTTGAAGCAGACGAAGGGCCAATAGGTCTGGCTCATTTGTCTGTGAAGAGCTTATCTTGCCCTGATGTTGATATGAGCATGTTGAAATATATGCTAATCATATTCACATATGGCACAGCTTACATGGCAGGCCCACATGACAGAACTTTCATCATTACCAAACCAATGCCTGACTTTGAACCTGGATCCAGTTTCTCCAGGCCCTGGGCGTCATAGGAAGTCCTTTGAATTGTGGTGAGCTGTGTTTTAAAAATTGGTGGAGAAAAAATACAGCAAGCCTTCTAGGCCAAGTCTCAAGGTTTTGCGGGTAATGATTAATTGTGCATTTCATTTCTTTGAATTGGAGCATTTTAAACCTGATGCATGTTTCACACGTGGAAGCAAATGTCAGTGGCGAGTCGGTGAGCTTCCTCGTTCTCGAAGGTCTATGGCCCAATTAATGTCGACTCGGGGAAATGTTGTGGACATTTCACATTATCTCCCTAAGTAATGGCTAGAGTAGTATCCATATGATGTATGTTGCTTCAAAAACCTTGCTTATTGTTCACAAATTCTTTACTTTTTAAGAAAAAGTTTTAAGAATTGTTTTAATGAATTAATTTTATTCCTTAAGTGAACTCCAATGTACGACTATAAATCATAATTTGATGTACTAGTATTAAAACAATTTTTAATAACTTTCTGAGTTATTTCCCACCATATTCTATAATAAATGTATATTATCATGAAAAATTAGCACTACAGTCACTTGGGACCTTCTGTTTGCTCCAACCTCACTATTCATTATCTGATATAGAGTTATGGCAATAGCCAATGTATGCGATAATACATCGTTATAGGTATACCTCAACTGCAGGCAACCTGACTGATTGCCTTTGAAATCAGCCATATTGAGGTGGGAATATATGTTGGTATGAGATATGACATTTTCTCTCATTAAAAAAGCATTGAGATAAAAAATATCATCAAAGGCAACTAATGATGACCATTAGAGGAAGACTTTGCTTTTTGGCTGTTTCTTTGATATTTACGAGGTTATGGTTGATCATTACGATGGGGAAAAAGTATGGTTGAAGTGGTGTTGTCATGGGTGTGTTGTCATGCAGGATGTGGAAGTGAATGTGGAGTTAAAGTTAGGGATCTATCATTGCACTTGTCGGGTACAGCCAATGGCTCCATTCCTGAACTTTAACCCAGAGACTTTTATGCTTCAATATCTCTTCAATTTAAAGGCATACAATCATATATTTTTGGTGACAACATTTTAGTTCTTTATAGCTACAAATTACATTCAATTGGAACATATATAATCACTTTTGTACAGATTAAACTATTTTATAGAATCCTTTGAAGCATCCATTAGTTGATACGGTACTGGATATATGTTGACTAAATAATTCCCACCATTTTTTTTTTTATTGATGTCAAGGTTATTTGTCAACATTAGAATTATACAGCATGGGTGGTTTATTTCAACAGATGGTAATTTAAAATATGGTATGTATATCATATTGTCACATGATTCAGAAAAAAAATGACATCCTGTTTCCTGAAATTATCATAAAATGTCTAATTAGTCTGTCTGGACATATGCTGGTGTATTCATTAATACAAGTATACACATTTTAAACATGAGATATAAAGAAAAACTAGCTGGTTGAAAAGAAGTATGTGCATGTGTGTGTGTAGAAAAATCAAATAGGTTAAATGTATGCAGTTAATGTATAATTTTGTTTTAAGTGTACATTCATAATAGATTTTATCAATACTTCAATCAAATAAGGAGAGAAAAAAATATGATGTAATATTAATTATTTATTTTCATATTTAAAAAAAAAGTATGATGACCAAAAAAAGGACTCTTAAGAAAGTAATTGTGTATGTTGTTTGTGAAACCACTCTGTTTATGTTTTGAGTATATCCAGTCAGCCAACCTGGATAAAGCATCAATGACTGAACAGATGCTTGTATATATCTGTCAATCACCAACATTCTCAATGTGTGTAAACATATGTCTGCAGCAGAGATGTTTGTGTTTAGACTACAGGCAATACCTTTCACTGTTGGGGATGGCCAACACTTGTAGTGTTCTGCCTTCCAGACAAGTGTTTACCTGTAGGTGGCGATAGTGTCACTTGACCCTTGACCCTAGCCAAAACATCTCTTTTCTGGTAGGTCAGACAGTCTGATCTTGATAACATGCTTGGGTTGCTATCTGAAGGCACACCAGTAATGGTATCTCAGTAGCTGTTGTCTATGGGTTGTCTGCTGGATATGTTGAGATAGGTACTTATATATACTGTGGCCAACGTCGTGTAATAAAAAAGAAAATGAGGTGTTTTATTGAATAGTTGGTACGTAATAATGCATTTGCAATGTATTATGTGATCAGGCATACAGAATAATATAATACAGAATCTATTTTATATAAGCCTTTAGAAGATGCTATGAAAATATAAATGATGTTAAATTTAAATAAAAATTGATAGTAGATTTATTAATTATGATCCAGAGTTACTCATCAGAAGTGACTGGTTTCCACATTATTTGTATTATTTGCATATTTTATATTAAAAAACAAGTTTCATTGACTGAATACATTTAACATTTAAGTTGCATCACAGTTCTTACCAAATAATCCTCTTCATATTTATCAGTTTTATAACCTGTAAATGCCTTTCATATAAAACATATTTTTTTAAAAACTAAAAAAAATCTTCTTCAGACTACAGTTAGGTTACAATTTGACAAAAGCAATAAACACTAATTGTAACATCATTGTCATATTCTATAAATGATGTTCATTATTTTATAACAAATACTTGTAAATTTTCTGTAAATCGTTGGAAAATTGAACAGTGTTCCAGGAACATACCAACCATTTTTGTCATACCACTGTGTAATTGATAGATTTGTGAGCATCTCTTTATTGAGTTGTCTTCCCTTGGTGTGAGACTGGCCTCCTCTGTCTACCTGTACATTCATCAAAGGGAGTCTTATCATATCTGTCAAACTTGGGCCTTGTAGGTCAGCATGGCCGACCTATAGGTCAGAGGTTGTATTGTTGATGATGAGTGAGGTGATGTGTGGGTTGTTTGTGGGTCGTGTTTCCCCTGGCCTCTGTACAGGAGGTTGTCAGTTGGGGAGGGGGTGCTGCATCATTAGATTGGAGGAGTATATAGGTACACTGACACATAGAGTGCAGGTGGGCCTCCATTAGGAGGGTAATGTAGGTAAACTGCCACAGAGGGGGTACACCGCTAGGAGGGATCTGTATGATGGGGCATAGGTGGTACACCACTAGAAGTGGTATGTATGCAGGCACACTGACACATAGGGCGGAGGTAGACCTCCATTGGGAGAGTTATATAGAGGGTACACCATTAGTAGAGAGCTGTAGGATGGGACATCGGTGGTATTTAGGCACACTCCCATAATGTGTATGTGGTACACAATTAGAACGGGTATGTGATACACCATTAGGATGGGTATATGGTACCCCATAAGGAAGAGTATACAGTACACCATTAGGATGGGTGTTTGGTGGAGGAGTATATGATGCACTGACACATGGAGAGGAAGTGGTTTGCCATTAGGGAGTATTTCAAATAGGTAATGGAGCATTAGGAGGGATGTGAATTAGCAATTTAACACTGGCTGATGGGGAGGACATGGTGTCCCATTAGGATGGGTATATCAGTACTGCCACATATGGAAATGGTGGTGCACCATTTGGATGGTATGTAGACACACTACCTCATGGAGAGGCAACACAGTGTTACAAGCTGATGGCTTTCATGTGGCTTCGGAACTTAGTTGTGTTGCTGTTTGATGTACAGTTAAAAGAGATTTGAATCAAGCATTCCTTAATCTGACCTTATCATAAAATTATGCATATGATTTGACTTTCATGTTCACAGTTAGACTTTGTTGGAAAGGAAGCCTCTGTTTAATGGTTCATTGCCCTCTAAGAATTATACATACAGTTTCTAAATCTAACTTTCTTGATTGTGTTCTATTTCTTGAACTAGATAGTACGAGTTAATACTAATAGCTTTAGCACGTCTCACTCACTGAATGCAGCAGTTATAGGTCCCAAGTACTCGACATATGCAGTCTAAGTTTAGCTGAAGTGCCAAAATATAACTGAGGTCAGCTACGATGGATAAGTAATTGAATCTGATATGTCAATAATCAGGACAGACTACTTGTATAGCCATTGTCATGCCTTCAGTGGGTTTGCTTTAATAGTGAGATAGTTAGGACCGTGACTGTCCTTGCATACAGCCCTGGGATTATAGCTGACAAATGTAAGTGTAACACAGTCGTGCTATTGTCAGTAGTGTATCCCATATGGAGACACCTCTGGCTTGTACACTTCATCTTATAGCAATTCTAAAGATGGAATCTTGCTGTAGATAGCCCCACCTCCTTACAAACACTATTAACATTCCAGTCTGGAGATCAATTGCTCGGCCGTCTTCAGTGTATTTCCAATAGCGATGGATGTCGTCAAAGAGAGTTGTCAATATCGGGGTGGATGTCTTTTCATAGCCCAGCTCATTGCTCTAACTTCTTATAGCCAGTGTGGTAATGTCAATACATAGATTTTAAAGTCCCATTGTCCATCAAGACTAAAAGCCATTAAGAAGTTTCTTATGAATTGAGAATCTGGAGGCAAGTGTCGTCGTCATATTTTCCATTGTATTCTCCATCATATTCTATTCACCTAGGGCTATCATCTTGACTATTGTTCCTTCCACAGGTATGGCATGGAGAGCTCCATCAATAGAGACTGGCACTAATTAGCTTAATGGCTAATGGGCCTTCCTCTTTAATTGGCTGGATGTGCCATCGCTACGAAAGCATATTCTTTCCGTCAGGTGATTTGGGGTTCCTGGATGAAGTTGAAATGATTTTACTTGGTCATTGTTTGCACTGTGCCATGTAGTAATTGGAAGGTTGCTGGCACTAGCTAATTAGGCAGTAAACACAGTCAAATATGGGGAAGACTGATGAGGATGTGGTGTTATTATCGGCTGACACAATGGTATCACTTGGCAATGTTACAAATCAAGAAAATCAATGGAAAGCCACCTATTATTTCATAAATTTTAAATTTAATGTGCAAGTAAAATGGATACTAAGATTACATTTTGTCTGTATTGAACATTTGCATATAGCCAGAAGGCAATGTTTTTATTTAAGTACATTTGTTTCATTAGTTGCCAAGAACAGTTTTTTTCTTATTCATGAAATATTGTGATCATCTGTGGATTGTAGGACTGGTAATTTTCATACATCCGACATTTCTACAGAACTACTGAACTTTGAATAGATCTAGACAAAAAAATGGATATATATATATACCATCTTTTATATGAAGGGGAAGTGCATACTTGTTTTTATGTGTGATAACCACTATTTGGTCAGTTTGCTCTCACAAGGAATTAATTCATAATTCATAAGTATACCAGCCTATCCTGAGAGCTACAGTACCTTTAACTCATTACTCTGGTATTCAGTAGTTCATATAAATGTCCTATTGAACTATATCAACCCTTCTGGCCTGTCTGCTATGTTTAACAGCATGTACGTGTGTCCTATACATTGAGGAAAGACTTCCTCGGTATCTTCTTGGCTAGGTCTGCTGCTCACAAAGTGTGGACATAAATACATTATCCAGACAGATTTAATGTGTCTTAATATTGCTCAAATAGAGATATCATGGTATTAATGGCCTGGGTAATTTTATACCCTTCAGTCTGTCAGAGTCCTGTTGAAAAGGGGGTAAAGGGTTGACCCTTTGGGTAATTCAGGGTGCTCAGAGCTGGCCTTAGTGTCAGAGGTCGTGGGTATACATACGCTGCGTGACCCTCCGGCTTTAGAAGTCTATGCAGGACTACAAAACAAAATTGAGATCAGTGCTCAAAAGGCATTTACTACATTATCAGTCACCATCTAGACCCACCTCCTCGCACACAAGATTGGACCATCATAAATTTGGTATTTTATTGGACTAGGGGGATTCTGATGATTAAGTGGGTAGCCATTTTGCTTTTTTTTTTCCTTTCCCCAGATCCGTTGATAAGATCTTTTGTCATCTAAATGACATTTGACATTCTTACATTACCGAAGAAATGAGATGTGGGTTGGTCTCTTTCTGTGTCATAGCCAACACCTGAAAATGAAACCATTTCTTGCACAAATCACGGAAAATGCTTTGTTCGGGGAATGTAAGCCGAAACTTTAAGTATTGACAATCAGGAAACTTAGTATTGTAGCCGAAGGAGAGCAGGCATTGCGGCATGGATGGATTTCCTGGTCATATATTGGAGCGTAGGCCATTTCAACAATGGATCTCGTGATCGACTGTGGATTGTTCTCGTAGTTTTCAAATGATTAATGTTATTGTGTAAATGGGTGATAATGACACTCTGTCCATGGCTGTATCTGCCTGTCAACAGTGGAGATATTGTGGACAAAATGAATACCATAAACTAGCAAACTACCTGGAGTTAATACAGGGCTGAGTCAATTGATAACAGTATAGGATGACATCAGACAAGATCCACACAGTGGTGATGCTGTCATCAGCATTATTACCACAGAACAAGTATACACTCTATGTGTAACAGAGTAACAATGATAAACAGTCTCCCTGGCAACATTCATCTTGTAGGATGTTAATACGGAAGTAATATATTGTTAGATTTGTACATTTTGTACATGCTGATTGCCACTTACCAGTACTCAGTAAAAGGAAATATCCATTTGTTTTTTCTACGACTAAAGCCATAGTCATTTGATTCATTGGTTTGCAGATTTTTCTGTGATAATTTTGGCTCAGGCGGTCAAAAATAAAATATATAAATAATAACAATTGGAGTTTATGAATGGTTGGTTGACAGAAAATACAAATAATTGATCAATATAATTGTAAATAATCGTTATAAACACCAGTACAGATAAATTGTACAGATTTGAATGCACAATTATTTTTCAAAGTACTGCCTGTTATTATCAGTAATTGTTATTAATTAGACTTTTGTTATACATTATAATGTTCTAAAGACTATTATACTGTCGGCAGAATATAACAAAATTAATAATTTTTTATTTCCAAAGTGGAAAAATATTGGGTCGACAGATCCTTAAACCAGGAAATCTAATAACAATGGCCTAATAATAATAATAATAATACTAATAATAGTGAAGATTTGCATTATGAATTAAAACTTTAACCTTTTCCATGCTGGTTTAATCCAGCACGCTTCTTTCTCTGTCGGGCATCTGTAGTTATCTTCAGCATGATGAAGGTTAATAATTTCATGAAGATTTGGTGTTAAATTGCACACACTTCCAATGTATATGGAGTGAAATGTAACTATTATACAATCCTAATCATGGTCAAGATCTGTAATTCGTTTGCAAATAGTTTTACTGTTATGAAATTACAAAGCTTTTTTTATGCTCAATTCAAATTTTTGTTTGCAAATCCCTATATTAAATTTGACTTTGAGCATGAAATCATACTCAAAAAGTTGCGTAATCTCGGGGTCAGATTATGTTCTTTACAGATTGCTGAAAATGCGTGCATTATCATAATAAAATGTGTGCATTATCATATTAAAATGCTCTAACCACAGCCATCCAGTGTGATATACATACACTTAAAAACAATTACTCATGTAAACAAATTGATAAAGTTTACTTTGTTTTTTTAATAAAGATGAAAGTGATTAATCTGTATTATGATGTGGTTGACAGGGTGACCACAGTATGTAATTTCTGGCAGATATGGATGGTGGATGAAACAGGTGGGCACACACCTAGCTGTAGCTGTAACACATTGATGAGATAGAATGGAGACAAGTTTAGGTGAAAACCCTGCTCTGACGATGCATTGGCACAGGAAACAAATGTCAAAGTGACTCTGACACGTTTGTTTTGACAACACAACCCTAAAACTGTGTATCTCATAGACAACTCTCTCTCTCTCTCTCTGGCACACAGCAGTTTTTTATTTTTTTCCTCCCTGTGAAATAAGATCCTAGGAGTCGGGGCAGACCCATTTCACTGGTGAAAGGAGCATCTATATGACTGATGTTTTTCTAGCACAGCCTGTTTATGTATCTGTTGTACACTTGTATATAGGAAGTGCCACGGATTATGTAAGAGGTCATACGAAGAGTTAGAGATCCCAGAGCAGGACTAGATCGGCAGATATGATGGCAGATACAGTATTCAGTATAGCACAGGCACTCTTCGAGTTAAAGGTTTCCATTCAAAACATCCGAGTAAAGTATTTCAATGTATTGTATGAATTTCAGAACACTTTATTAATTGTTTCCACTTTGCTGATGGTTTATTTTGTTACGATGTCAGGTGATAGCCATAACTTCTCAGCCGTGAGTCCTGGCATTTCTGTTATGACATGCTGCCAGGGGTGTGTTAGTACAGTGGTCAGAGTACAGGAATACGCAAACAATGGTTCTGAGTTTGAATCCCATGTGGGGGTGTAGGTATCATCTCATTGGGTGAAAGCAGTTCTATATTCTGGATAGATAGATACTGTACTTTTCCACCAGCCAAATTGTTTATGGCTTTTACTTTACTATTCTTATACCCTACCTTAGAAAGTCAACATTTGCTCAAAATAGTGTTTTTCATTGTTACAGAATATCAAGATTAATATGAAATATTTTATTTGTTTAACATCCCATCAAAGCTAAATTGACATACATGTACATTTATAACCTTCTTTGAAATGCACACACGGCTATCAATTTAGTTTGAAATATATCCTTAATTATAGGTTTGAATTCAGCTTTATATGTCATTTCATCTTTCCTGCTGTGCAGAACAGATTCTTCTGTTGTGCAGTAAATGTATACGCCCTCAGACTTTATGCCGTATCGGGTTTTCCTTTAAGCAGATCACTTCAAGAATATATCAATGCTGTGGGAGAGAAAAAAATCTAAGATTGAAATGTATGCTTGGTTGCTAGGTTTGAAATGACATTGTGTGGACGATCAAATACAGTCAGAGTTAGTGTTTTAAGGAAATATTGCATTGTTCCCTAAGTTAGATATCAGTGGTTATGTTTGTATACTAGTACTTCATGGCTATAGAGCATAGTACAAAGTTTGTGAGCATGGAAATGTTAAATACATGAAGTAAATTTAAAGATTTGCATAGTCCAGCATGTATAATGTTGCAGAATAACTTGTTATAATGAAAATAATCATTACAAATTATAGCTATCAAGATTCAGAAATATCATAATAAGCACAGTACCGCTAAAATATATTTTTCCATCCCTCTGTTTCATCATATTGTATAAGTTGGTAAAGGACCTATCAAAAAGTTCCAATTACTAACCCAAAACTACAGAGAATCCACCTTATGCAGGGTGTACACCCACCCACTTGCCCCACTACTCTTACACTGGATTCAAACCACATTTCATTTCTGTCTTTGATGGTGTAGTATATGCATGCTAGGCTTCAGTCTGCCTGTACACTGAGGCATGTTGAAATCCATACCTGTGGATGCTGGCGGTATGACGTGGTTTTACATGCATTCTCCTTCAAATCATTTCCTCTCCACATTGCTGTGTTTACATATGCAGTAAACTATAAAAGGACGTATTAAATATGTTAAGGGCTTAGTGTAATCCAAACACGGTGAAGGAATGCCGAGAGTGTAACCGCAGAGACTAGGGCCAAAGCTGTTTACTGTTAAGATGATTATAGATGAACTGCCTCATAAGTAGCCTTTGTTTTGATAAAGTCTATGGTTTGACACACCTAGTTAACCTAATGGCCCAGTATTTTCATTTTCCCATTTTCATTTCAACAATCTTTAGATATTTGAATCAAATTATTTATTAAAAAAAAACGATTTAATGTTGTTTTTCTTCCTATTGTCAACATCCCTTCAATTTCATAGGTCAACTGCATGCAATTTTGTTTAATGGGTTGGTTTTTTTATGTTAAATTATTGCAATGCTCTAATGATATTGATGACAGGAATGAAAAATGCCTGTTATAATAGACAGTATCATTACAGGCTATAGAGAGAGGGAAATGAACGGTTTATCTAGAGTGTACAAAATATACAATGAATATATGATGAGTCACTTAAGAGTTGCCACCATTCCCTTATTTCAGTTGTTTAAACTTGTTTAAATGTTCATCGATTTCTTGAACATGTCTATTTGGGTGAAACTAGCCTGGCTAATGATAGAAACTAAGCACCAATTCTTTGCATTAAAACAAATTAAATTGTTCTTTTAGTAAAAAAAGGGAAAAACCTGCCTGACAACAAATCGAGCTGAATGTTCATTAAAAGAAAAACTGTACAATTTACAATTGATTTGTAGCATGTAATGATTTTCAGAATATTGAAATGTTTAATGAATTATACCATTGAGTTAACTATCAGTGATGAATTGCTTGCATTGTAGTAACTAGATAAAAGGCAATTAAACATTGAGTGTTACCTAAATATGTATAATGTAAATATTAAATATTCCATAAATATTCTATTCTCTCAAAATTAACTGACATGAGGAAATTTGACATTACATTTAACTATTGTTAATCATTTAATGAGTAACCACCACTTATCTCCCTTGGTCGTACATCTTTCAACAAGGTGTGTTTAAATGAACAAGGAGGAGACACACAGACAAACAAGAAAACACTCACAGGGAGTCTATCGCAGACATCATTGCTTGGTTTTTACATGTTTCTATCCTGTGAACATGATGATTGAATTGTATGTATACGTGAAGAAACTATTGACTTGAGCCTTGCCAGTAAGAGAAGAAATAAAAAACTTATGTTTGTACAACATTGTTGGCTTTTTTAAAAGGTATTCTTGGAGTAAGACAATCGGGAAGGATAACTCTTGTCATGGAAAGTGAAAGATTGCTCTGATAGTTTATTAGGAGACTTCCATGAAGGAATTATCACATATTCTTTTTTTTAAATTCAAAATTGTTAAACTATTGGAAAATGCCATTGTAACTTTTTTAACTTCAAGATTGATGTTTTCCCTATGGTCTGTAAACTTTCAATCAAATTTTTGTTCATAGATCTTTGTCTGGGGTATTTCAATTCAAGTTCCATCCTCCTTCCAAAGACGTGGAAAGTTCTAACAGATGTAAACTTTCTAGACCTGGCCCCAAGATTACGAAACTTTCTAAGTACGATTTCATACACAACATGCTCTAGCTCAAATTTGATTTGAGCATGAAATCATACTCAAAACGGTTTTGTAATCCTGAAGCCTGATGGATTTTTTCTTTCTTATTTTTCTCAATTGAGACGACTGTCTAGGTTAATTATAAATGCATGATTAATTAAAAATGCATGTTCAGAGAGAGGGAACAGATCGCCAGTGGGATAGTGAAGTGAAAATGTGACCCAAGTCATGATCGGTGGTGCATTAGGGCAGGACTTTGAAGAGACACACAGATATAAACCAAAAACTCCATCCATAGCACCTCGTGGAAACTCACTCACGTTATTGTCTCTTGTATTTCAAAGGAAGCTTTTAGCAGAGGTATGTAAGTTGCCTTTAAGTACATTATGTAGATGGTGCTATTTCTGATTCTAACTACTGGATGATCTCAACTGCAATCACTCTTCAGAGCAATACATTCACTGCACCTCGTTCACAGAGCAATACATTCACTGCACCTCGTTCACAGAGCAATACATTCACTGCACCTCGCACCTTGTTCACAGAGAAGGATATTTATTATGTTGCTGAGTTTATTTTTTACTAGTGGCGTGCACCCTTTGCACCCTATTCCTCTTCTAGATTTGCATGTATGTAAGGAATATGCAAAAATAAATGTGTATAGGTGTAACTATTTAAGGCAGTGTATCATTCTTCCACTTGGTATAATGCCAGACCGAGCTGTGAGGAGTGACAGAGAGTGATGTACTTCATAGATAATATACCCCAGTTTGTGATGAGAAATGAGCAGTTCAAAGGTCGACAAACACGTGTTTGAAATGGGCCAAACAAAAACAAAGAGAAATAAGCATGGAGTTTACGAGTGCAGGCAGTTATATATACACGTAGGTGTAGGCAGTTTATGTCAAGTTGGCCACTGAATGTTTACATAGATATCATCAGATGTTTGAAGCCTCTAATTTAGGGTACGATTTAAAAACATTTAAAAACAATCAAGCATCTGGTTGAAATTTGTCATAACTCTCTGACTCATCTAGAGCTATATGTCACAGACTACCCTTTGATTAGAGCATTCAAATACAGCATTAATATAGACAGTCTGGTCTTCAATGCTTCGCCAGTTTAACCAGTACACATTTTCATTTATGGCTTTGGTTTAGGTTAATAAAATAGCAAAGTAAACTTACGGATGTTACTGGCTGTTGGTATATCATGTATATCGTACATATTCTACAGGATGTTAAAATCAATATCCATCTATTATATATATATTTATAGAAAAAAAATACGAGAAAAAATGTGTTCATTTTCAAATGATATTTTTTCAAATATTTTCATTGATGAAACTGCAATCAAATATTCTTAAACATATCTGGATGTCTTCAACAAACAATGTTTAGTTTGTATCTGTTACAGATATGACTTCCATCATATAATATATCATAGTATATTCTGTACTGGAAGTTTTCTGTCAGTCTGAGGACATAACATCTGTCATCTTTGAGCTGTGCTGCCATTAATTCTGTGACATTTTGCAACATTTGTCAGTACCTATGTTCTGCAGGCATAAGAGGTGCAATTAGTACTGGTTTGTTAATCATCGCCATTATGAGCCATCGTTCTTGTTAGGATCAGTTTAAATTTACATCATTGATGTTCTGACATTTGTGTTGGCCATATTAAGACATTAGTTTTCATGGCAATCTAAACACTGGGAAATGTTAATTGAATAGAAATATGCACAATGTGATATCATCACTTTAGAATTGCTCTACTGCCAATAAAAGTATAGCTCAAGAAGTCTCAAGTATGTGGAAACATTGCTGTATAAAACTGTGTACATGACGTACTTTTATTGGTTTGCTGGAATATTTGTCTTTGAATATCTCTATTAAGCATGGAGTCATATTTTGTTTATTTTTTACTTTTTATTCCAGCGGTTTTCCTTCTGCTATAAGCAGAATATTGTCCCTCATGAATTATAATGGAATATGATATACCTACTCATGTGACTAAATCCTCCAATATTGATCCTGTGGTTTTCCACCACCTCTGACACAGGTATTTCCCAGCCAGCCGTACTGCAGTATCATCCTATGAGTGACACACTTTGATATTCTCCCATCAGTAACACTCACTGGTTTTGCACATCTTTATGACAAACTTTGGGACAGTAATTACCCTAATAAATCAAACACTCTAATAGTTTGAACACCTAATTAATCGCTGAAATTACATTTTTTATAACCCTAAAAATACAAACATGACCAATTTTTTTACAATCAGAATTTTCTAGTTATTCGAACGCAATGATTTTTTTCAAAACAATTTTTTAAATCATGTATTTTTTTGTAAATTCCTACATTTACATGTATTTACCATTTCATTTACAACTATGCTGTGTACTTTAGTTTGGTTGTCCCTAATTATATGAGCATAGATCATTTAAAATTTTAATATTTTTCTAATAATTGGAATAGCTACAAAATTAATTATTTTCTCCTGTTAAAATTATTAGAGTAATTACAGTATTCCCGAATCTACAATCAGTAACACAGTTTTTCACCCAGTGGTGGCAGTGGTATTCATCTATTAGTAAATACTGGAATGCCCTAACATTAACAGTTTAATTGCTTAAGCTATCGATAGATTAAATTTGATACTGTAAATCAGGAAATTAATGCGAGCAGGATATTAATGCGAAAAATGCGATTGGCGTATGGCCGCATTTAAT